>JAOTQY010000045.1:22936381-22948379 GCA_026413445.1 Dolichallabes microphthalmus
CCATGACAGCCCTACAACATCCAGAGCCTTGAGGAACTCCGGGCGGATCTCATCCACCCCCGGGGCCCGTCCACCAAATGTACACATTTATATACACCTCAGCATTCTGTATGAAGGGAACAGAGATGGACTCAGGGGGTGTTGTGCTTGTTGCCAAGAGCAGAGGTACCGATGAGGTGAGGCAAGATCTGTGTGAACAGGAAAACCCCATTGCATAACATGCATTTGACACTGTGTCTGATAAATGCAACATGCCTTCAGAAAGTTTAGACAATAAACAGTTAGCATCTAACACAGTGATACTGTATGATATCTTATATGGAGTAGATCAGACATACTGCTGCACTTAATTAGTGTCACAGCTGCAGTGCATTGACCGTACTCAACTGAAAGATCAGCTGAGATTATGACTGTCACTACACATAATGGTGATCTAAAAATAAAAGCCTGTCCGTGCTGAGTTCCCATTCTGGGCTCATTCTACCATTAATGACAAAAACAAGAATTCAGCTTCATTTATTATTGGTTGGATTGCTAGAGCTCTGAAACAGAAGCCAGTCCTGGATCTTGACAATTAGATTTAAAGCCAGCATTTTTTTTTTTTTTTAGTAAGAACTGGCAGTGAATTGGGAAGACTGTGAGTTCAGAACAGACAGCTGCATTTGGTGTGTGATGTAAATGTGCATGGACGACACCTTAACACTTACTTCGCCCGTCCTTCAGGTTTAAAAACTATATATGGTTTTTCTGACACATGTGGTGTGAGTGACACCAGTTGTTGAGACTGTTGTGTTACAGTACAGTACATCTCATACCTCTGATAACGGAATGTCATGCACTGCTTGGAAACACTTCTGGTTTCTGTGTGAATTTCCAAAATGAAAGCGCAATATTGAGGGGGGCATGTCACTTTTTTTTGTTAAAAATGTGCCTACATACATACAATCACACGTCAAGTACCAGCCATGCTTGAGATGATCTTTTGTGTTCCAGCGATTATGCAGAGTATAGCTCGGAAGAACAAGTGGCCACTTGATAAGATGGCTTTGTCTGTGGATGTGACTAAGAAGACAAAGGATGATTATGGCCACCCACCTCGAGAGGGTGCTTATGTTCATGGGATCTATATGGAGGGTAAGTGAGAAGGTCAAGTTACCTAATAAACCCTGATGAGTGGTTTTTTATTTTGGAAACTGATGTTGAATGTTCTGCTGTGTGGTCGGCTCTGCTTTTCTCTACTTCTCTCCCAGGTGCTCGCTGGGAAATGTCAGCAGGGGTGCTGTCAGAGGCTGTATTAAAAGACTTGACTCCGGCCATGCCAGTGCTGTATATTCGTGCAGTACCTGCTGACAAGCTGGAGCTCAGTAACACCTATGAATGCCCAGTGTACCGGACTAAACTCCGGGGTCCCACTTTTATCTGGAGCTTCCACCTCAAAACACGGCACCCACCTGCCAAGTGGGTGCTAGCAGGAGTGGCCCTGTTGCTGTCTGTGTAAGAGAACATGTTTGATTTGCGAAATATTTTTTAGATTAGATGAAATGCCCTATATTGGGTATCTCAAGAAATTTGAATAACTTTGAAATGTTTTTTTTTTTTTGTAATTTAATTTTAAAAGTGATGCTCAGAGTATAGATTCATTACACATAAAGTGAAATATTTCAAGATTTTGTGTTATAATTTTGATTGAGATTACAGCTCAAAAATTGTATCTAATAATAGTAAAATATTTCCTAATATCAATAAAAAAAGGATTTACAATACAGAAATGTCCAACTTGTATGCATTCATGCACTCAATACTTGGTTGGGGCTCCTTTAGTGTGAATTATTGCACCAATGCAGCATGACATGGAGGTGATCAGCCTGAAGCACTGCTGAGGCGTTAATGAAGACCAGGTTGCTTTCAGCTAGCCTTCACATATTCTGTGTTGTTAGTTCGGGTGTTTCTCATTTTCCTCATAAAATTACCTCATAGGTTCTCTATGGGGTTCAGGTCAGACAAGCTGGCTCGCCAATCAAGTAATATCGTGGTCAGCACACCAGTTAGAGGTAGTTTTGGCACTAAGGGGCAGGTGCTACAGTACGTCCTGCTGGAAATGGAAATCAGAAACTCCATGAATCTTGTAAACAGATGGAAGCATGAAGTGCTCTAAAATCTCTTTGTAGAAGGCTGTCTCAACTTTGTACTTGATGAAACACAGTGGACCAACACCAGCAGATGACATGTAACCTCAAGGCTGTGGAAATGTCACCCTGGACTTCAAATCAACTTTGATTCTGTGCCTCTCCATTCTTCCTCTAGGCCTGACCTTAATTTACAAATAAAATGCAAATGAGCAACAATCCAGTCCTTTTTTTTTCTTAGCCCAGGTATGACACTACTGACTTTGGAATGCAACAGTTGTAGCCCATTTCCTGAAGATGTGTGTGTGTGTGTGTGTGTAGTGGCTCTTGATGCGCTGACTCCTGCCTCACTCTGCTCCTTGTGAAGCTATCTCAAGGTTGTGAATTGGCTTCGCTTGACATTCTTCTTGAGGCTGTGGTCATCCTTGTTGCTTTTGCACTTTTCCTATCACAAATTTCCTTCCACAAGTATGCTTCGATACAGCACCTCCTCTGTGTTACCCTTCTTCTGGAGAGTGTTGATTATCAGTCTCTGGACAACTGTCAAGTCAGCAATCTTTCCTGTGCATGTACTGAACTAGACAGAGATTCATTGTATGTTTGCTGTAATAATAATTTAATCAAACTGGAAATTAAATAATCTAATATTTTGAGGTACTAAAATTTTGATGTTCTTGAGCTGTAAAACGTAATATTCATTGAAATTAAAACAAAAAAAAGGCTTGAAATATTTCAGCTTGCATTTAATGACTGTAGATTATATGAGAGATTCAATTTCAGAAAAAAAAGGAAATTTTTTTTTCCAAAATATTCACATTTATTAAGATGCACTGTCCAACATTAAGTTCTACAGCTAATACAAAAGAATGGGTTCATTAACTTATGTGTACTGTATGTGAGAGAGAGAGAGAGAGAGAGAGAGATGTGGATTGTTTGTGCAATCTTCCCACAGTCACTGAGCATGTCAAGGCTCTGTTGAAAGGACAGGGAAATGATAGATCAGCAGAGCAGGGAGGAAATGATAGGTTTGAGTAGGCTGTACCGCAGCGCCTCTTCTCTCAGTGAGCCGCAGCGCACTCACAGCAGGCAGTAATGGCACAGCGGGAGGCTCTGTCACAGCATCTGCTCGGCCATTTAGGCTCCTGCTCCAGCAGAGACAAACAGTAAGCAAGCTGACTGTTACAATGTGTATGGAATGTGCTTTTTTTTTCTTGTGTGGCCTCCTACAAGCCTCGATGTGTCACTCATGTAGGGACATTTTTTTCTTCTTGAGATTTCACTACCCATTATAAGTGTTTCATTTCAAGTGAGAGCTATAATAGACTTCTGTAATCCACTCAGGAAGTGAGCATATGTGCTTAGAAAGTACGTTTGAAGCCCGAAACCAGTGCCAAGACAAGGGAAATGAAGACATTTATAGGCAGTGATTTAACAGTCCTAATTTTAATGTTTTTCTTTGTCCATAGCTTTAGAATTAACTGTTTGAAAAAATTTAAATACAAATGATGTTTCATGAAGGCATGAACCCAAATGTATTGCTTTGCTGTTTGTAGTAAAAAAAAATATATTTACATTGTTTACACATTTATTTAACATGCACATTCAGTACTGGTCACTCAGCGGCACTGCCAAATCATACAGACCAGTATGTAGTTTCAAACACATCCAACACACTCCATTTCTGAAGTGAAGACCTTCCTCCTTCTGCACTTCCTCTTCCTGCTCAAAATACCACTTAACACTGAACTAATCAGTGCTCCTGCTATGTCAAAGATGCAAATGCACATCTCAGTTGCAAGAAATCTATAAATAAATGTGCTTCATGTAATTTTTCCTCTGCTCTCACAGTGTAACCCTGATGCGTGATGACTAAAACTATTATGCAAAATTTTGTAATGTATCTCATTACATACAACAACCAAAATGTCTGCTGAACGTTTTTGTTTTGTTTTTGCCTAGATGAAACTACCAGGCAGCTCCTGGAGCTGAACTACAGTACGTTCAAACTGGGTACTTCTGCGCCTACTATTGCTGAATCCTAAAAATAATCTGGATGCAGCAAAGATTATTGTCTTTTAATTTGTTTTTCTGATTGTCTAAGGCTGGAAATAGTTAATTGTTGTCACTGCAAAGCATCATGCATTTCTGCACAACCATTATGTTAGCTCAAGTCTTTCCAAGTCAACATTTCTGCCTATGATTTGAGTTCAGGTTTGTTAATAAGACTTTCCTTCATCATACAGTATCATCTGGTTTGTAATACCTTCTAGTCTTGGCTAGGTTAATCCTACAGTAGATTTGACAGTTCGGGTTCAAATGTATGCATTTGTAAAAAAAAAAATAAAAAAAAATTAAAGGTTCTTGACTCCTCGTGAGGCTCAGTCTCTTTGTGGCTGTCCATGTTGTGGACTCCTTTTTAGTGTCTGGACGATGTCAGGGGGTTTATGGCATCAGCTGTTGTCTCGTTAGTCACTGAACCAGATTAATTAACACACACACACACACATACACACACACACCCTAGACCTTTGTCTCCAGTCTGTGTGAAAGCTCAAACAGAGTCTGTTGATTGTCGATGATGTGCAGATAGTTGATGTAGGCTTTGACATCAGGACTCTCTTTCTGGGGCAGCATGTTCCCTTAAAGACGGCAAAAACATTTCAAGTCAATTGACTCTCACTTTCATTATTTATTTACATTCAAATCAATTGCTCATTTAATACTCACAGTTCTAATCCATTAAACTTAAAATACCACTTAGTTCGGGCCCAGTTACCACTTGATGCATCATTCATGCATTTGTAGCATATCATGCAATTTTATACAAGTCAAACCGGAACTTATGGTGAACTTAAAACATTAAGTCTGCGAATGATGATCCTGGCCACCAACTACCAGAAAGGCCTGCATCTGTCTGTGAGAACTATACACACAATCATTCACTGACACCAATTGCACATTATTGGCATATCCCCCTGTACAGTCCTGACTTCGTTCTAAGCCATTTCCTACAAGTTTGGGCTTATAGGAGTTCCGGCGAGGCCAGAGATTCAGACATGATGTAGGCAAGGAGAAGATAGAGCATCCAGTCAACATACATGCATCAATTTAGGAGGTAATCTGGAGGAATCTCATGTAGACACAGAGAGACTGTTAAACCCTACATGGGCAATAACATGGTGATAGCAGTTGAGATATTGTGACTGTGCCACCCTGCCTTCTTCTTCTCTTATGCTTTCTTCTTACTACTATTAGTAGTAGTAGTAGAAGTAATTTATACTACTACCTTTAGGATAAGTACTATAACATTTAAATAAAGAAGTGATTAATTCCCCAATGATGACTTTAAGTACTATAGGCTCTGTGTGAAACAGTGATTTCTAACCTCATTGCTAAAATTCACTTAATCCTGGTCAGAAATTCAACAGCAGTCAGCACTGACACTTACCCACGTGATCTGTCTGACAGTGCCTTATGACCCGCGCCAGGTCTGCCATCATGTGCTAGAAAGTGAAGTTTAAAGGAGGTTAGTCTCACATCAGTAATTTACGCATTCTGCAGGCGTCTGAGTAAATAAATGCAGGATTAAAGGTTAGACATTAACGTACCAGTTTATCGAAGTTGACCATGTTATCAAGAAAGGTTTTGTTTCCTTCGTGAATGAATGTTATGTCTAGCAGGAAGGAAACAGGTTTGTTTAGGGCTCTGAACTTACAGTAACACCAGAGAACAAGATCTTTATGATAAAGATGTTAACAACATTGGTGGCCAAAGGTATTGAGACAAAAGTGAAAGTCAATGAAATTCAATGAATTTGTAAATTTTTAAATAACAACAATCAAGATAATAAGAATAATATACAACAATCAATATTTAGAATTAAGTCCTTTATTCTTCACCCCCCCTGCTTGATCCAGCTGGTATACAGTAGTAATGAGTCGTTCATGCACGATTCGTTCTTTTTGAATGAGTCTTTAACATGACTCAGAAGAATGAGTCGTCTCAGAGAGTGATTCGTTCATTTTCTACTGGTGCACATATCACCGCAAAACCTTCACGTACTGTACATGAAACAGAAATGAAAGTTGTTACCTTTGAGACTTTTGGTCTGATTCATTCGTTCTTTTGTCACATGACTCCCATAGATGATATGCAGTGCAATAGATTCAAAAGAACAAATGACTCAGACTACAAGATATGAGAGGTGAGCTCATTCTGTTGATCATAATATGATGTCCTTAGCTGCATTGAAATATTTTCATTATTTCAGTTCATATTCATAATTTCATAGTTAATACCATCATCACATATCCTGTTTCTTACGAGTTTTTTATTGAATCAGCACAACTCTTCAGCTAATTATTGAAAAGACTTGTTTTGTGCACAGGGAGAACAAAACCAAACCATGGCATAGGTTGTCTTAATACTTTTGTCCACCACTGTAGTGAGTGTGATGAATGTTAGGGAAGCACCTTTCAGTAGTAGAGGTAGGAACGGGATTTTGGGAGATTTCATCTTCTTGAAGGCCTCCCTGTAGGCTTTGTGGTTAAAGGATGGGTCCTGAAAATACACAGCATTAATTTTGTGATAATCTATGTTTAGGCTTGTCTGTGTGTGTCTCTCTACTCATTCATGTAATACAGAACTGGGTGGTACAGTATATGTATATGGCATGTACAGTGGAACCTTGGATTGCGGGCATAATTCGTTCCAGGAGCGTGGTCGTATATCAAAACACTAGTAAATCTCCCCAGGATTTTCTCCCCAGAATGTCCCCATAAGAAATAATGAAAACTAAGGTTATTCATTACACAACCCAAAAAAATAAATGCATAAAAATAATTAATACAAAATATAAAGTAAAAATAAAACTAATTAACCTGCACTGAGACGATTACCCACAATTCCGCAGCGCAAGAGAGAGAAAAACCATTGGCTCAGATGTGATCACGCTTGACGTCAAAGCAAGAAGCGCACGCTACATGATAATCGGTACTCGTAAACCAAGACTTGTTCATTTTTCAAGTAAAAATTTATTTTAAAATTTTGCTCGTCTTGCAGACGCTCGCAAATACTCGAATCGTTACTCGAATCTGAGGTTCCACTGTATACTGTATACAGCTTCAAGATATGGCTTCACTCTGTGGCACTGTCTAGCAACGGCAAAGACCCTGAAATTATCATGTTAAGCTAGTGAACACTTTACACAAACAATTACTTACTGTCAAGCTCTCAAGCTCGGAGAACAACTTTTTGAATTTCCCAGGAACTTTCTAAAAGGGGAAGATTTTTCAAATGAATGAAATTCTGCTATGGAAGAGCACGGACGTATGCACTGATTGTGAGAAGTGCCTCCTTACCTCCCATGTTTGAGTCAGTCGGCTGACGGCTGGAGTGTTCAAACCCATTATAATAGCAAAGAATGAGTTCAGGTTCCTCTGTGCTTTACAGCTTGGATTGTGAAACATGCCAGAATGAGTCTCTTTAAAAATGTATCAAACTCGAAAATATTCCTGTAAAAGTCTTATATCATTATAAAATAATACTATATAACAATACTTCGGCTTCTTTCAGTACGTTTCAATCTACTCAGAAAAATGAGTAATCTTGTATACTTAAAGCTTACTTATAACTCCATAAGGCAGTTGTTTGGGCATCATTAAACATTTATGTAGAACATATTTTTGTAGAACGCTTGAATGAACTCTTAGTTAAAGCGATTTGTAAACTAAGCACTAAAGGTTTATATGTTACAGATGCGGTAGACTTAGATAGCATGAATAACATTAGAGTTGGATGTTAAAGGTTTACTTACTGAGCTGCGATCTTGATGAACTTCTTAAAGAGCTGCACACGTTTGCAGAGCATGGGGCACAGCAGTACTTCAGTCATCACCCACTGTTGCACCTCGTTGCAGCGCTGCAGCAGCAGCTCCAGCGCCATTGTGTGGCCAGAGCAAGAATCGCGGCTCAGGGTGAAATAAACCAGTTCATGCTGTACAAAAGGCAAGAGAATGTAAATCTGACATTTAAGGAATAAAACATGATGATGGAACATTTTTATTTGTTAAAGAACAACTTTCTTTTCTTCATTTTCCGTTATATAAAATGTTACAAAACATGTTATTTTCTGCTAGAACAGCTTTTCCTTGCTCTTGTATTGGAGTAAGAAGAACCTGCAGTAAAGAAAATGCATAACCCTCTTTAACACTTTCCTATGTCTAAAACCATAAAACCTTGTTCATTTTACATGGTAATAAAGTTCTAGGTCATCAGTAACCACTGACTATTGCCTCACCACATCAACATAAAAAAATACCACTTGAAATACATTTTCTTTGAAACTTGGGGGAAAGAATTAGGCATATTGTAATTTTGACATTGAAATGGCCACGGCGCTGTTACTCGCTCAACTCTTACTTCTTATACTGAGCATAAGACACAGTAAGAAAAAATAGAAAATTCAGAAAATTTGTGATAGTTACTCAAATGAGTTCAAGTATGCCAATACATTAATCTTATTTTGTGTAAACATACTTACAGAATAGTAAAAAGCCAGAGTTGTCTACTATCAACTGATCACTTGTCACAGCCTCAATATTTCATCCTCAGATTAATATAGTGATCAGTGTAGATACAAGCAAAACCTTGAACCATTGTCATGTAAATCTGTCTCGTCTCAGCTAGGCAGCTAATTAGGTTTATTAGGTAGCTAGTTAGTTTCTGTTAATTTATGTTTTTAAATGTATGTTGCATGTAGCACCTTGGTCCTGGAAGAACTTGGTATATGTTTACCTGTACATGGTTGAAGTGACAATAAAAGCCTACGTGACTTGACTTTAACCTACACAATATTATCATTTGAAATTATTCGAATTTCATTTGTCACTTGCACATACTATAATATGTGGTGATATGCTCATATGACTTAAAAATAGAAACATTTCACTGCAGTTAAATAAAAATATTGAACTTTTACAATTAAACGTAAAATTAAACAATTAAATAAAAAATAAACATTTAAGCTGGAAATTTTAAGTTACAAAGCAAAATAGAATTAAACAGAGAAATATATAAATTATATAAAGGAACAGAATGTACAAAATGGATGGTTAAACTGTATAAAAATATAAAGTGTACAAATATGGTGTATGGGTATGACAGGAGCAGAATTATTCAAACATGGAGTATGAAATGATACTGTATGTGTGCCAGAAGCAGTGCAACAGGCCAATAGTGTAAGTAAGTGCTTTTTTATTTTATGTGCAAATGAGCATTGTGAAAACAAGAAATGTGCATGAAATGTGCTACATCATGATTCTGCTGTGTTAACAGGAGTGTGTGTGTGTGTGTGTGTGTGTGTGTGTTTGTGTGTGTGTGTGTGTGTGTGTGTGTGTGTGTGTGAAAGAGAGAGAGAGAGAGAGATCTGTGACATGGTTTGATAATCAGACACAGTACTGCGCTTTATTTGACAGAATACCAACTAAAGCATACCTCCTCCAGATTCCTGAGGAGACTCCAGTCACAGTTGGTGAGAGCCACGGCTATGTCCCACGTGTTCATGCTCAGCATCCTGACTGTTGGCTGTTGCATCTGTCCGTTATCTGTGATGAGGCTCTGGTGAGAGATGTAGCACATGGTCACTGATCAGGCTCGCATCAGAGTGAAACACAAAGCGAGTGTCTCTTACCGTGATCTCTGTCAGGTCTCTCCTGAACACGCACAACCTGCTGACGGCACCGAGGGAGTCCGAGTACACACACTGCTGCGGCTGGAGCACCACCTTCCCTTAAGTCAGACACACGCATACTTGATTTTCCCCAGAAGAGGGCAGTCTAGTTTAATATTTCTCGATGCTAACACAAACTACCTTCCATTTCTGGGTACTGTTTTAATACTGTAGATTTGTACCTCTGGAGTAGGTGACGGCCAGCAGCACCATGTCATCGTCCACACACTCTAATCTCTCAGCTACTGCAGCCAGCAGCTCCTGTGCCGTTACCTCACTGTGTGTCCTCACACTCACATACGAGTGCATGGTCACATACACATGACACAGAACTGGAAACACAATCAATTATGACGTTAATATTTGACGTTCAGTTAGAACTCTAGGGGTATCACAGAACCGTACAGATTTACAGTTATGTTCAAAAGTTTATACCACCTTTTTTGTGTAAAAACATAAGAAAAATCATCTGATCATAGTGGGTGGGCCTTAGTATTAGGCAAATACAACCTCATTGAACAACAAATTATGTTTTCTTCACTGTGGCTTTTTGGCTTAATTTTTGTTGAATTTTGTTGTATTTACCTGTTAACTGCTATGATCAGATGATTTTATGTTGTTTTTACAGAAAAAAAGCCCATAGACATAAAAGAGGGCGTACTAACTTTTGAACATGTAAATACATAATGCCTGTATATAAAGGTACACTGATTGACCCTGTTGGACTCTTGACAGAATGAGCCAAAAGAAAGAAATAAGAGGGAATATTTTATAAGCCTACCTTCCTTTCTTTGGCTCTGGGCCATTCGCGTTGGCTGCCAGCTCTCTTTCAGGCTCAGCTGGTGGAAAAGCGCTTTATTCTGACAAAGGGGGAAAAAGCAGCATTGTGGATAATAACTGTGCGAAAAACATCAGCGTTGCGAGATTCAGTTCAAAGTAAGCCTCGGAGACAGAGAGCTGCAGGTCTGCATTAATGAACCTGGGTAGCGATTTATAATGTAACGTACATTAAAGTGGCATAAAAATAAATGAAAGAAGATCATTTTTCATGAGTGCGTTTTAAGTAATAATTTACAAAGACGTTTTACAGGAATTAATCTTTGACAGTTTAAAGCTGTTTATTGTATGATTCCATGATCGGAGAGCACGTGTGTACAAGTCATTTCACATTTATAAACATTTTAAACATAGTAATGTGTCCTTTAGAATAACTGTTGCGTTTAGATTTTCACTGTTTTCACTGCTCTTCCAAATGCACCATTTTAGTGTCTATGTAAATGAGCTACTGCTGAGCCATACCCTGCCAGAGAACAGCAGATCCTCTTATATGATGTCATGTTAGGGAGAAATCTAATTGGCTTGTTTAAGCCATGGCCATATTTTATATTTTTCATTAATAAAATAAAAAAGCTATAGTTTTTTGTTTTGTTTGTTCACACAGGAGACAAATCTAAATATCTAAAAGAAAAGAAATCGACTAAAAGCTGAATTTTGTATAATGTGTTCACTTTAAACCACTAACAAAGTACCTTACAGTATACTGTATGGCATCTACAACATGCTGGAAAACAGATCTTTTGCCTGCTTAATATAAATAAACAAATAAATACATTTGAAGTATAATCATTAAAATACATGTAAATTATAGCATAACTACATATACTGTATTTAACATCCAATGGTTGAAGCATCATCTTCCGAAGAGTTAAGATCAATGGAATTGTACACTGCACACAACATTTACTCATGTGCCCTGTCAAGTAGTGTTAAATTTCCTGAAGACCATTATAAGAAAAACAAGCAATGTGAAATAAAATAAGTGTTATTAGTCAGTCAGTCAGTCATCTTCTATACCACTTTATCCTGTGTTCAGGGTCGCGGAAGGCCTGTAGCCTATCCCAGGAGGCTTAGGGCACAAGGAAGGGTACACCCTGGACAGGGTGCCAATCCATCGCAGGGCACACACACTCATTCACACACTACAGGCAATTTGGGAACGCCAATTAGCCTAACCTGCATGTCTTTGGACTGTGGGAGGAAACCGGAGTACCCGAAGGAAACCCACCAAGAACATGCAAACTCCATGCACACAGAGACGGGAATCGAGCCTGGCCGGGAATCGAACCTGGACCCTGGAGGTGCAA
>JAOTQY010000045.1:23104034-23115264 GCA_026413445.1 Dolichallabes microphthalmus
ACAAGCACCTGAGTAGCCTGTGAAGAAAGAAATGGGCAAATTCTTCTGATATTGTAAAGAAGAAATCTACAAGAGCGCGTAAGGTTAGCAATGTGTGGGGAAAATGACAGATGACATCCATATGTATGTTCTATTGGAAATCTTTGCTGCCATCAAATAGGCCCTGTCTATTTTCTTCATAACTTGAGTCCATGATGTCATGAAGAAGAGACAGCTCAATTTTATGGAAGCTGCAGATGTGTTGTTGGTTCGATGATCCAGGGCCTTGTAGGATCACATATTGTTTCTCATCTGTGGCAGATTTATTCTGAGCCTTGCTTCATTTATCACAAATCTGACATGGAAATTGTAAAAACAGTTAGGCATATGTGTCCTCTGCGACGTCCTGGCGACACGTTGGGTGGAGAATCTAACATTAACACATTGATCCAGTTGCTGTTGACAATATAATTTCGCCAAAAAATGTAGACAGAAATCACAACTTTTCTCAATTACTATATTGGAAAGACTAATCTCAAATTAGTTCAGACTGCAGAACGCATGTAGTAAAGGCTAATTAGTGAAATCTGGCACAATGTTAGCACTGAACAGCTTAATATTGGAGATCAAGTGAAATAAGGTAGATGTTTATCTTCTTTTTCTCCATTTAGATTACTCTCTCTCTCTCTCTCTCGTCTCACACAAACTTTCACTTTTTCCCCTCACTCTGTTTCTGCCCCACCCCCCTTTTTTCCACATACATTTTTTTCTCCCTCATGCCTCTAGACCTCATCTGGAAACTTGGAAAAGACACTTCAGCTAATGACAGGTGGCAATTTTCCTTTCATATGCAGACAGGACAACATGGAGCTCTGTGATTTTTGTTCCCTCTGCTTTCACTTCTACTTCACATGCTCACCTGGACACGACCTGCTGTCTCCAGCTGAGTCCAACCAGAATGTACTAATGTATTCCTTTCTAAAATCCCTTTAGTATTCCAGAAGCTCCCCAAGTCCCAAGATACAGACTTGGTCTATTTATACAGTATCATTACTTCAGGCCTACATAACATATTTAAGGCACAAAAGTCGTCACCGCCCCCCCCAATCATATAATCGAGTAATTTATAAGATCCTGCTTTTGATATCCACAAGTGTTGGGGCAAAACAATGCCAAGGATGGTTTGGATGGAAGCCGACCTGAAAAATGAAAGAATGAAGGCTTCAGATAGGACTCTTCCTGCTGTCCTTCTTCGAGCAGTTTGAGACTCAGTGTGGCCAGAAGCCAAGGAGGCTGGCTGGCAGGATGAAGACATTAGCTCAGGTCTCTTTGAGAAAATACCGTCGCCTGATGACAGACTACAGGTATTATTAAAGGGGATGAAGATTAAATGAAGCAGTGCATGTCATGTGACCGGATCCATTAAATTGTACTCATTAAAGCGAATGTCTTTTAGGACGATGGTTCACAGCTTCTTTTGTACTGTAGCTGGATGATCCACATATCTACATACTGTAGCTAGCACTAGGGTACACGTGATCTCATAAAAAGTAAACCTGGTGATACAAGGTATGAAGCATTTGTCCTTCTTTAAAAATGTGATATGGTTAGACCAGTAGGCACAAATATTTGCTGTTCAGTAAGTGACTAGAGGATGTCCACATGTGCAAATCACACTGCCAGGTAGTTACAGACTGGAAATCTTGAGCAAGCTTTTGGACATGTTTCCTTCATCCCCAGGTGGCTGGACTCAATTTGTATGCATTTGAGTTTGCCTGTATACAAGCGACTTCCCATCTGTTTTCCAATGAAGAGCACGCGTTCCGAGTCTTCCTGCTGGTGCACTGGATTCTAATAGTGATCACTGCGGCTCTTTTCACTTCAATCACGTCAATCCAAAGACCAGCAGCCAGTCAGTGTCACCACTGCAACAATGAAATACGTTTAAAGAGTGTATGATCAAGCTAAATACACAGTGCATGGTTATGAAGAGCACTTGCTCTGTGAGCACAGCCAGTGGATAAGTGCACAGTATTGAGCATGTGCAGGAGCCTGACACATACTGTATGACAGTGCTTTAAAATCAAATGCTTGAAGAATCTGGCACAGCAACTGCCCTGCTTTATGTGGTGACAAGTGGTGAGGCTCCAAAGCCCTCACACTGATCTTCCAGATTTTTGAACCGAGAGTGACGTGAATTAACTTTCTTTCATACAACTGTGCGTCTGTGATCGATTAACAAAACCACTTTGAATATGCATTGTTTAACAATTAAGACAAAACTAACTGAATAAATATTCAAATGTGTCTAAAGCAAAGATGTAAAAATAGGAAGCGCTGCTTTAAAATGATTCCATACCAAAAAATATCCGGTAGTTTTTTGATATGGATTCGGTGCTTTTAGGCGGGTGGGAGCGGGACTGACTGATAAGGCTGCAAAAATTTCCAAAACACAAGGACTATAAAGAGCACTTATCCAGGAAACATATACCCTTTTATCACAAGCACTTTATTGCATGACCCAGTAGCAATCCCCCTCCTTTCTCTGTAGGTATTAAAGGTTACTTTTAATGCTATTCAAACGACAACCCTGGAGCTGAACATTTACAAAACAGCCTACATGTAAACACCTACCGTACAGAAAGCTCTCTCTCAGGTTTCAAGGCTTATCCGGGGGACAATACCGTCCTGCATTGATGGAAATCTGCCCAAAATACATGCAATTATCTCAGGATTTTGATATCCAAACACCTTCTGCTATGGCCTGTTCAGATCAGTATTTCAGTTCCACCGCTGTCTCAATTGTGAGGTTTTGTGCTTTGTGTTATGTGTGTATTGTAAAGAGAACGTGTTCGAGCATGGTACACTGATATGACTGTAACCTCTCCTCTCTCTTTCTGCTAAGGCCTGTTTCTTATCTGTGTTAATTGCTCTAAAGACAGAACGGGATTTGATGCCTGCCTTGTACTGTAGGACACAACTGTTCAAGCTAAATGTAGAGTCTAATTGATACTGACGTAAAAACAAGATAAGCCAGCTGATGCACAAGATGGTGTTAATGCTTTTAGAGCACCATGCCAGGCCAGCGCCTGACTCGTGCTCACTATAGACCCTAATAAAATCAAATTTTTTGCGGCTTTGAGAATTTGCTCCTGGCTCTGTCTCGCTTGTTTTATAAGCTGTCAAATTGTCACATCGTTTGATTTTGTAGGATTTATGGTTTAGATTTTTATTATGAGTGAAATAAAAAGGCACAGTAGCAGCAGGGAACATCAGCCAATGACTCGAGTGTCGCTGTTTCAGTCAAATTGTTCCCATGCAAATCCTGACGGAAATAACCAGCCAAGCTGATCCTATCCAGACTTCATCTCTATCGTATCCTCATGTGTGGAAGGAGAACGGAACAACCTCTGGGTAAGCGCTGGTGCATTTTGTGAGAGCTGTAGCACATTACGATGTTCTCAGCCTATGAATCGCAATCACCGCCTTTGGTGGAGATCTGCATCTGGCAATCATCATTTGGCAGTACCCGCATGAAGAAAACGAGAAAGTGAAGGAATCAATTCATTACAAACTGCTGCTCTTCCGCCCTGGTTGTGTGGGAGATCTGGCAAGTGTGCTTATAGATGCGTGCGCATAAACACTAACATTCACACTCTCTCATACTTATATAGTTACACACACACACACACACACACACATACACACACGTCATGTACACCACTTCCCTTTTGAATCACTGAAGCCTGAAGAATAATTCTGTTCCGTCCACTATAAAACAGTCTCATCGTTACATTCCTCATAATGTCTTCCACCTGCCTCAGTTTATCCACATTTATTACGCAAGCGGATGCTTGATGTTTGGGCAGAGGACCGGCGGATCAAAGTCTGTAAAGTAGCAGGTTACGAGCCTGGGCTCATGTTGGGAGGTCTTTCTCTAATTACTCCTGTTTTCTCTCTAAAAATTAGGACCAGAACAAGTGAATTAGAGGAGCGGAACTACAGTGAGGCAGTTATGAAGGGTCTGACAGCGAGAGAGAGAGAGAGAAATCGTGTCCATATGGAGGTCCTGTAGGTTTGAGCCAGGTGCACTGGAGCAATGGTACAGTTCTGACAGTTTACTGGGTGTTTATTCCCTCAGTGTCAAAATGTTTCGATAGCGACGTAAAACATTTGAAGAAAGGAGGAAAGGCATGTGGCGCAGTCGGGATTACAGTGGTGAAATATCGCAGCCATTGTCAGTAGACATCACAGCAGGTGTGATTGTGATGAAGGGGGTGGGGGAGAGATTTCACTTCAGTGTTTATAGATAAGGACATTAACCTTGTTCCCTTGGAAGACAGACAGAAAGTCAAACTACTCTCAACCTTGGGGTGGATGAACTACAACAGCACAAGAGAACGCCGGGATCCTGACCTGCCAGAAATCTGAGACTAGAATGAGCCAAGGCTCACCACAAGTTCCGGTTTGTAGTTGATCAGTGTGGTCTTCTACAGTGCCAGTTCATCTGAACAAGGTTTGACATGTTGTACATTATTATATGCTCGTGTCAGACTTTGAAGTTTTACAGTAGTATTGCATTGTCTTTACATGAAAGAGAGCAGATGGAGTAAACCGTAACTTGCATTACAGGATGTAGACTGTTCAAGACTTTGGTATTGGACGTTTTTTCATTCATATGTTACACGTTACAATCATGGAAGAAGAAAGTGCACTGTGTTTTTATTTATCAGGGTCTTAATAACCGCTGGGTGGTCCGACTACAAAAAAGTGACCTCAGGGGACAGCACCCACGAAAAATACAATACACAGAGAGGTGCAAAAAATGTATACACAGCCCAACAGTTCTTATCTATGGCCTTTTTTAAAAACTCGAATTGAATTATGGTAGCGATGTGTAGGATTAGATTTCAGTAGTCGCACCATTGTTGATGCTATCATGTGACCGTCAGAGGAGAGGCATATATTTTTCTTGTGTGGGTCCATTTTTTGAACTTTTAATAAGTAGTCAGTTGTTACCAAGAATCCATGTGGGAAAATAAATACAGAATGAATAAGAGATTTGGGTATTACTAATAAAAGACACAAGATTTATTAGTTAGTCAGGTGTGTGTCTAGATCATGTCAAGAAGAAACGATTTCAGCTGTTCATCAATTCAGCAAGGGTTATAAGGCCATACCTAAACAATCAGGAATTTGAGAAGAACTTTAGACAACATCCAGTCTTCTCCTTGCAAGTGCAAAGGCGAACTGTTTAAAGCTAAGTGATAAAAAAAAAAAAAAAAAGCCCAAGGGTCAGAATGTAAGAATGTTAAATGTTTAAGTTCATGATAGCACAATTAGAAAAAAGACTGAACATGTATGGTTTTCAGTAAAGGCTGAAAGGGAAAAAGTGCTTTCTTCAACAAAGAATATGGCAGCAAGAGTTCACAGTGAACAATATCTTTCGACTGAAGAGACCAAGGTGGAGAGGTTTGGAGAGAATATTAGACTCTTATGGAAAGCAGTAACCTCAGCTTATAGTCTTTTTTCCCCACTTTGTTTCTAAATGTTCGTTCAGCTACATATTGAAATTGTTTGTTGGTGTTGTTGTTTATTATCACTAGGGACATTTGTAGAAGTTAGTGAGGACCACACAACAGTTATTTAAGCACTGACGAACAAAGAGTCGGAGGAAGCTGTATTTCCTGTTTTTTCATGACCATATTACGACGGTTATGTTTATCACATTATGTCTTTACTTAAAATATCTTGATGAATAAGAATTAAGGCATCTCCAGCGGAGTATTTATTCCAGTCCTGTTCACTTATCCACCTGTCATCTTGCCTTTACAAATTTGCTGTGCTGAAATTTGGATATTTTTAGCATTGCTATCAGCGGCTGCTTTTGATTATGTGACTGGTGTCTGGAGTGGGATGCCCCAAGCTACAGTATATGAAGTTCACTGAGCTACTCCATCTGTTGTTAGTAAACATGCTCAAACAATGCCAGATATCCCACAAATCCCTTTGCCTGGTAGAGTAACTTGCTTCACTCTAAAGAACACACAAAAACGAAAACAGAAACACACAGACATGCATGCATTTATGCATGCACACCGGGTGGTGCCGGACGGTAATACCCAGGCAGATTAGCCATCTATGTGTCTGTGAAGAGCTTATACTGTAGATTCCCGTCTATTTCACGCTGTGACCTCCTAATGGCAATCTGACCCACTTCAAATCCAAGATTTCTGACATCCATGTTTGAAACAGAGTGGCATGGTTATTGCATGGCTTTCCTCCAAGTTCCTCCAAGAGGGTGGAACTTCTATGGAACGATTGGACAGAATAACAGAACACACTTATCAGAGTAAAAACTCTCTTTATTTCTCTTTATAATCTGATGCAACACGAATACACTTTCCCCAGCGTTTCACCAGTGCTTGGATATCATTAAGGTAGAAAGTTCTCAGCACGCCACATGATCAGACAGCCTGCTTCACCTCTGAAACGCTGACTTCCCAGGAACTCTTTCAATTTCCCCAACATGTGGAAATGGCTTGGAGGAAGGTCAGACAGAGGTGTCTCTTCTGCAAACTGGCGACAAACTATCCATCAGTTTTCAAGCATCAGACATTCCAGTCGCTAAGAGTCTTATTGTCATACTGTGCTTGAATCTCCTGTAGATGTCAATTGTTTTTTTGCCTTCATTCATTTCATCACATGTCCTGGTTTGACTGAGACAATCCCTGTATAATGCCCCTAGGTGTGAGAGCGGACTGGTGGTCTTAATTAATGCGCAGTATTCCTATGACAGGCAACAGTTCTGACCAGCATAAAGAGGGGAATGAATGAATAAATGAAAGATGAATACTAGTTTCTATGCACAGCTATAGCTTTGTTCTTTATGGTCCAGCTCTGGACATCTGCTCCACAAGAGACATATGTAGCAGTGCATTGGAAGGAACATATGTAATAACAGACAAAAAAATCTCAAATACTTAAATACCACATTTCCTCCTGCTAGTACCTTTTTTTCTCTACTTTTATTTCTCCCACACTCCATTATGATTATTTGTTCATCGTAGACATGAGCAGAGAGCGAGAGGGCAGTATTGTGTGGCCACTTATCTTTGCCAGTTGGTATGGAACTAATCAGAGCTGAAATAGTTCTCATTAAATATGAGCCTCTTTTTTTCCTTTGTGTGTGTGCGTGTGTCAGCCTGGACTGTGTAACTATGTAACAGGTTCTTTAGGCTTGCTTTGAACCTACGTTCCACCGCACATGCACTGACACAAATACACATCAAGACATTGTCACTGCAGCCAGGCCCTCATTCTGCATGATGCAGGTGAGAATGGGATGAGACGAGTCGTCTGCTGATTTGCTTTTATGTGTCTTGATCCGCACAACAACAAAGAGACAGGAAAAGAGCGGTTTGACTGTTCGAAGAGGCCCATCGGAGATCAGAGAAAAATATGAAAAAGTGTGTTCCATTGTGTGTTATGGAGGAGTGTTATTCAGGGCAGCACAGTTAGATGAAAAAAAACGTGGCAGTGGTCGGCCTGTCAAAGATGCCAATGTAAAAAATATGCAGGTGATGGCTTGCTACAGTAAAATAAAACCTGAAGTAATACGTAATAAATTTGCAACATGGGCAAGAAAATGAAGGAAAAGAAGAACGGGACAGATGAAGGTTCAGAAACAGGACGAAAGCGAGAGGTGCTGGGAATGTGGGAATGGAGGCACGTGTCCAGCTGGCCAAGACTGATAGCCGTCTGATGAGCCAGAGCTGTAGAGCTGGGCTGCTGGCCACAGAGCAGAGCTGCACGGGGATAGAGGGATGGAGGGATAGAGGGATGACTGGACCTAATCTCTTCCAGGTCTCAGAAAGTTCACGTCTGTTTCAGAGTGCTGATTCTTCTACATCTACAGTACTACCATGAGTGTACCATGAAATTATTAGCTTTTATATAAGAGGGAGAGCTTTCTTTTATCAGCAGTTTGACTAGGTTGGGGCTAGACAGTGATATTTAATGAAGACATATGCCAACATATTAACTTTATCAGGTAAAGTAGTCCATATATTTTCCTGTTTTTCTTCTTTCTTTTCAGAAAACACTCTAATGTACTGTATTTATGTCTTAGATAAAATTATATTTTCCCTGCTTGTCTGGGCTTCATCTCTTTCCTTCTCTCTCTCACACTTTCTTTTTCTGTATCTATCTATCTATATGTCTATCTCTGTCTTTCACTCTCTTTACAGAGCTGAGCTCATTTTACACATCACAAATGCAATGGTGGTTGAAAAGTAAGAGTCCTGGCATCCTGGCACCCACAGCATGCTTTAAAATTGTGTGATTCGCACGGCTTCACAATAGAACCTGAGATAAATCATGCGGACACAGTTCTATTCTGTGCGGTGCAAGAGAAATAAGGCCAGGAAACATGCCTTGGACGATTCCAAAGTCTGTCTGGGGAAAAAAAAAAAAAACACTTCCCAGTTTGGCCACATGCACATGTGGCTTAAGAAGTAATGTAGTATTGTGGAAGTAATGTGTTTTTTTAAGACTATGACATTATATGCATTGTAAGTATAGAAGCTTCACCTTAGGTCTTGAACTGTAAAATGTTTTCTATGCTGCTTTTGGAAGGTTAAATGGTTTTAGTCTAGTCTGTGACTCCACTGAGACATGATGTCAGAAGGATAAGACAGACGCAGTTATTGATGAAAGCACCGTTCAGAAATACCTAGCGTACTTGAATGACCAAAATATGCATTGCAAAAACTATTGAAACCTGCTTATGGGAAGTTAAGTAAATGTTTTTTTTTTTTTTTAAAGAACTTTAAAAGAAAAGGCCGATCATAGCACTTGGCACATTATATGGTGAAGGTTTGACACTCAAGATTAATGATACACTTATTATTTCCCGCTCAAAATATAATACATCAGCAATGTGACAGAACTCAGGAAAACCTGAGAGTGGTTCAAAGATCTGATCCCTGGTCTCTTTCACAAAAACACTCATCTGGGGTTAGCTGAAGCACAGCATGAAGCGCAGCATGCTCTACATCAGATGAGGAAGCCATCAGCACTCAGTGGCGCATGCCGTGTAATGCAGTTGGTCACATTACTTACATTGTTAATGTTATTCGGATATATCCATACATCATTCTTAGGTCTGGAGTATAATTATTTAGTTCATTTTTGTTGTATGAGTGCTTGCACTGAGGGTCTAAATATCTGATCGATATTTGCAGGCATTCCTGCAAAGCCAAATATACAGTACTGCTCCTTACCTCTTGAGTGTTGGTACCAAAGGAAAAGTAAAAAAAAAAAAGCAGTAAAGAGATGAATCTAGTGGCTCCAATTTGCAAACCTGAGTACACAAATGCAACATATAAAATTGCACATTCTAGCCATCTTGTGTGTGAAGTCAAACCTGTGATTATGATCCCTGCCCCCTAACCAAATTCAGAGTCTGCTGCTTTCAATCATACTGTGTAATTATGATGGGAAAAAATGTGGAAATATTTCAAAAATGCATATCGTGTCATAATTTATCGTAATAGTGATACTGAGTGAAGTGAAAGTTTTTGTCTTGCAATTCCACGGTAAATAAAACCAGCTGTTTGATTAGAATTAGGATCATTATGATTCTAAAAAGCATACACCCTCTAAATCTCTAAATGTGAGACAACCTATCACAGCCTGCTGCTGTCTTAGAAGAGTGTTAACCATGATCGCTATGGGGTTTGACGGGGAATTTATAATTGTTATATTAATATCATATGTGTAATTATTGATGAGACAGCAAACGCTGAGGCAGAAACGCTGGAGGTCAGATGCACCGCACAAGCACAAACAAGCAGCTATGACCTCAACCCTGCCACTTTCTGGCAAACTGAAGAACTGCACTTAGTTCCTGCGGGAAAAACATATTGCCCACAGCCGAAGGAGAATAAACCAGTAAAGCCTTTTTGATTCCTTTCACACTAGAATTAAACTTGTATGATTTCAAGTGGTTACACGCAGATAAAGAACAGAGCTCTACATCCCAGCACTGGGATCAGGAGCCACAGTTCTATTCAGGATAATCGGGCATAGAGGCAGTTTGCAGTTCAAACCAGAACAAGAACAGATTCTTTGTCATGTGAACACATACTGACAGTTTGTTACTGCCGGCGGTACATGAGGTTTTGCAGAGCCTATAGCACATGTTGGATTAGACATTCTGTTCATGAATGGTATTTAAGTAATCTACTGCCTTTCTGTTGCAGAGAAACTCTACAACTCGGAAGGAAGAGATCTGAGAAGAGCACTGTTCTCTCTTAAGCAGATTTTTCAGGTAAGCCATTCGTTCTGTTTTCTTTTGTTGTCCAAATTTAAAGTGGGTGCATGAATATGCAGTACTGTGCACAGGTCTCAAGCACCCTGTGTTTTTAAGTGCAAACTTTGTTATCCATGTGTATTTTATAACCTTGTTGTAAAGTCAGTACAAAAGCATCTAATCTCTTAATCTTACAGGACAATATCTGTATACCAGAAAAGAAATCAGCATATTATGTAAAAGACCACTTTTTAGACGAAGAAAGAAAGAAAGCTTCTGAGCTTTGCATGCAGGAAAAAAGAAGCAGGTGCGACAAAGTCCTCAGAAGGACTAAGGCTGGTTCTGCAGGATGTTCAGTAAAACTAAGCAAAGGAATTTCCTTTTAACACAAATTATTGATTACTGCTTTTTATAGTTTGTTTATTCAATGTAGAACTGCCTTATAGTAGTTATTTGCATGTCCCAGTTAAAAGACTTTTGCCCAGTACTGTACTGTACATTCCTCCATGTTAATCCAAGCAGGTCACAAAATAAAAAAGAAACAGTACCTCAGCATTTTATTGCAAACCTCTTAGAGATCAGCACCGCATGGCACCAGGGTTCAAAATTGACTGAAGTATTCAAATGATGCAAATGTTTTGTTCGACTTCACAGTCATCTGATTTCAACCCAGCTGAACACCTGTGGGAGATTTTACACCGGCGTGTTAGACCAGATTTCAGACCGGCATGCATTCTTCACCACCATCATCAAAACACCAGCTGTTGAAATATATTTTATAAGCATGATATTCATCCTTTAGTACAGTTTAAATGCCAATTAAAAGCTTTTTAATTTGCATTGAACAAGAATGGTTATACATAGTGTGTGAATGAGTGTGTGTATGTGTGTATGTGTGTGTGCCCTGTGATGGATTGGCACCCTGTCCAGGGTGTA
>JAOTQY010000045.1:23124596-23139547 GCA_026413445.1 Dolichallabes microphthalmus
AAATACTTTCTCAGTACATTTACAAGTTGTAAGTTTTTGGCTTTGATTTAAGGATACTTTGATCTTTATACTTCTCCTTCTTTTAACTCCATCATCTTTAAACACCTTCTATAGATACCGTACATAATGCTATGCCTACGCATACTCCTTATTGTAACAGTACCTTTAAGGAAAAGTACATCTTTTCATTAAAAAGCCATTTTCCTGTGATTCCTGTTGTTTTAGTATCCTCTCAATGATACATTAAGGGTTTTAATTAAAGTTAAATAAAGCTCATTACAGGTACTAAGTCTTCCATCATCAACTAAACCTCAGCATGACCAGAGAAGCAGGTCAACTCAGTTCAACCAAATGTCAAATATTTACAAAGCTAGATGAGAAAACTCGTAGACAGATCCTGAGCCGAAGACAAATCTGCATGTGAATCTGCTTTATAGAAAGAGTCCAGATGCTAATGACTCAGCAGTATCATTGTGTGTTTGCTTTTACAAGAGCATAGTCCCTTGTTTTGGCAGTGATTTCAAAGATTTCCTTCAGCCCTCCATAGGCTTTGAAATCAAACACCATATCACATGCGAACACCTCCTATTTCAGAGAATCTGCCAAACTCATTAGCTCAACACTGTCCCCTTGCTGTATGAAAGTGTGTCCTCTGCTGGGAAACAGCTTAGCTCTAACACTCCTGCTGGAGGCACGGAGTAAAGATGAGGCATTAGCATAGCTGTGTCTGTCTCCTGACATGGTGTAAGATCTGTAAAGTTGATCATAGTTCATTCAGGCTTCCTCCATCCTCCTGTTCTCCATCGCAGACCCACCTACTGTATAGCTACATAATTAGTGGCAGTGTACAGTATGTAGTTTGAGGCACAAGTGCCAGTGCCAGTGTATAGAGCTTTACAGTCCAGTGAGGTGTTTGTAAATGTACAAGTTTGTTCAGATCTTTAACACTTTTCATAGTTTTCAGAAAGATTTACTGGGTTTCCTGTCCTGTCTGTGCTATTTTTGTTTGTGTTGTCCTTGAGGTTGTAGAAATTCCACTACTCCTCTCTCCTCCCAATGCGCAAATGACTCTTAAGTGAAAGGCCAGGCATTGTTTGGTTACCAGTAGCACTGGAGATTCTGTTTGAAAACTTAGTGTGTGTGTGTGTGTGTGTGTGTGTGCGCGTGTGTTTTGTGTGTGTGTTTGTAGTGCTGCCTGGCTGTGTTTCTGGCTGTCGGCTACTGGCTGGCTGGCCAACTCCACTACCTGTGACAACATTTTCATCCTGCTGGGGCCCAGTGGACCATTGTGTATGTGTGTGTATGGGACAAGACAGAGCTGTTCTGAAAACACATCAAATTTATATACAGCCAGCATCTCTTTTACACTTTTGGATTGAGGAGATTGTTTTGCATGAAATCCACCATGTCTGATTCCACAGTGTCCTGCTGTGCTCACAGAATTCAACACCTTAAACACATGATACGCTCATTGGGAATGGTGAGTCCTGGTTACGGCTTCCCAACCACAGTCTTCAGCGTCTTTTGTGGTCATACATCCTTCTTTTTGGTTGAGTCTTTGTTTTCCTGCTCGTCTTAAGGCAAGATAATAAAATGTGGCTTATGGTGACCGTACAGAAGGTGTGACGTCTCTTGCTATTTCTTCATGGCCACAGTTAATTAGCAAAATATTACTTTCACACTAGAACTTCTAACCTTGACTCTCTGGAACTCACATGCTCTTTCCTTGGAAGGATTACCTCACTGAGGCAGCGGATACTCAGAGGGCCTCCTCGGAGCACCAGGGCAGGGCTTCCCTCCTCGAAGGCCAAGACAGAGATGAAACAGGACCTGTCGGGTCTTTACCCAAACACAGCAGAACACAGCAAGCCCTCAGCAAACCACAACACACGTGGCCGACACAGTCGGCTACATCAAGGTTAAAAACACATTCCAGACTCTCGTTAAACCGGTCAACAATGCGTCCGCCCAAACCATTTTCAAATGGTCTAGACTTGCTTCCACTGAAAACTGTTCTTTCAGGAATCTTTGTCATCACCGCTGGTTGAACTGGCATTAAAGGGGCAAAAAAGCAAAATGGCCAAGGCGGCCATAAGTTACAAAGCATTTCCTCGCCATGTTTATTGTTCAAATGATCAGCGAGGTTTAGTGTTCATTCCAATTTTCAATTGTTTACCAGAAGTACCTTCTATTTTTACCATTAGACGTAAATGCGTGCATCGCCTTGCCAAACACGAGAGAGCGAAAACAAAAAACACTTGTCCCATCAGTGCAAATAACACAATCCTTTTCTCTTATCCTTTTGTTTTCCTTCAACAAGACTTTCCCCCTAATGATCCGCTAACCTCCAAAGCCATTAGCTTCCTGATTTGATTAAAGAGAGCGTGGTGATTGAAACCATACATCAGAAGCAGGTCGGGATGGAATGCTATCTGTGTCATGGCTTGTGTGTGGCTTCAGGGCCACTGGAAAAATATGTTAACATTTGTTTGCCTATTTAGGAGTAGCACTGGGGACTTTGCGGCTCTGGAAATGTTTGTGCACGATGTACTGTAGCTGTGAGTAGCCTCAGAGTCTTTTGAGATCAATTTGAGTAGCACCTCCAGCTGACTGTGGTTCAGGCCCACCTGGCTGACCTACATTCACACACACAGACACACATATGTTGCCTGGCTCTTATGCATTACGTCCCCTTAACCTTTGCACTGCTCAAGATGATTGTTTGTCTCAGCTGTGCAAGTTGACATATGCTGCTTTCCAGTGATTAATCACGAGCACAGATGTACAGTATTTCTTTCTCTGTGGCTCCTCTTCGACTTTCACAGACAGACCACATTTTTTCCCCCACATGCTACTCTGATCTAAGCTTAAATCTCTGGTGTGACAAGATAATTGGTGAGAAAACATGACCCACAGTCTGCTCATATACAACCTACCGTAACCTCACTTGCATTAGTCTTTGGTTTCTCCCAGAACTCAGCATCGAACCTTTATCAGCTTTGGCTTCTTTCAGGACGTTATATGAAATGTGTTCTGCAAAATAAACCATTTTTTTTCCTCACAGTATTGATGGATATTTCACAGTTATATGTGAAATACAGCTTTGTTAAGAGATGATGATTCATGGTTATTTTTGCATTTTGTAAATACGTTCATCAGCATTCCACTGATTAGGATTTCCATTTGTAGTAGTGGCACATTGGCTAGACGTACAAATCGTGCTCTGTGATGACTTCTTGACAGCCATAGCTCAGAGAGCAAGGTATGAAATCAAAAGTAAAGGCACCCAAAGCAGCACATGCCTTTGGCTTAGACCTCCCTGGGAATGCGGAACACCATATGGATGAAATATAGAAGCCCTTTGCTATGGCTATATATCAGTTTGTCAAGGCAAAATGTGTGAAATGATACATAGTAGGTCGTATATCTAGAGACACATGCACTTTGTTAGATTTATTCAGGTAATTGTCAGGTGCAGATGGTTTGGCAAGAGGACTCTGGGTGTTTCCTAGTCCCTTTGAATGCCTCCCTCTGGTGTTCAATGCTTTCTGCAAAGACAGCAGTTCTTTAGTTCTCTTCAGCTGTTTCTTCATCTCCACCCACTTCTTTCATGCCTATGTTTAGCGTTGATATATTCTCCATTGCAAATAATTAAATTGTTTGAGTTTTCAGGGTAATCATTCGGAGCATATGGCGAATCAAGAATGTGAGACTACTAAAGACAAAGAATTCATATGGAAGTCTGATCTGTACTGTAGACATTCAGCCTGTTGAGTGGAATAATCCAGGACATGAAATTAAAGTGAATTTATGGCTGCAGGTCATCTGAGTTGAGCATGTTAACACATCGTCGTATAGGTAATGACTAATAGTTGCTATGAGCCTTGACTGAGTATGATTTTGACATATGGCAGGCCATTCAAAAAACAGCACGAGTGTCCTCTGTAGTGCCATAACGATTCACCACAGTTCATCCTTCAACGTATTTTATGATCATGAGTTATATTGCTACACTCGCCGAGCTCTATGTGTTTTTGTACAAGGGCAAGTGAGAGGGCATGTGTTCAATTTTCAAAAGCATTTTTAACACACACCTCTCACAGAATGCACCTTACAGAATGTTTCATTTATTTTTTTCTTTTGTCATATTAGTGGTGTGGAATTTACTGACAGGTATGGTGCACCCAGGATGCATTGGAAAACAAAAAAAGCTATTTTCCTAAAATTATTTCTGAATAATTTTATATAACAGGTACAGTGGGGCAAAAAAGTATAGACCCCACGGGGTGAGATCTTTCGTGGAGCCCCAGATCGAGGGAGATTATCAGTGGTCTTGTACTGTATGTCTTCCATTTTCTAATAATTGCTCCCACAGTTGATTTCTTCACACCAAGCCGCTTACCTATTGCAGATTCAGTCTTCCCAGCCTGGTGCAGGTCTACAATTTTGTTTCTGGTGTCCTTTGACAGCTCATTGGTCTTTGCCATAGTGGAGTTTGGAGTGTGACTGTTTAAGGTTGTGGACAGGTGTCTTTTATACTGATAACGAGTTCAAACAGATGCCATTAATGCAAACGAGTGGAGGACAGAGGAACCTCTTAAAGAAGAAGTTACTGGTCTGTGAGAGCCAGAAATTTTGCTTGTTTGTAGGTGACCAAATACTTATTTTACCGAGGAATTTACCAATTAATTCATAAAAAATCCTACAATGTGATTTTCTGGATTTTCTTATTTTTCTTATTTTTCTTATTTTGTCTCTCATAGTTGAGGTATATCTATGATGAAAATTACAGGCCTCTCTCATCTTTTTAAGTATGAGAACTTTTGCACAATTGGTGACTGACAAAATACTTTTTTGCCCCACTGTATAAGAAGAGGTCCTGGAATGGTCAGAAGGTGTTAAGTTAAAAATAAACTGTATTGTGTAATGCTGTTATAGGGAAATTATTCACAGTATCGTTGTGTGATGTGGCCTGATCAAAAGTAGTTCAACAACAGGTGCAATTTCTTATTTATTTATGAATGACACTTTTTGTTAAATCTTAACAAGCTATTGTTACATTTTAATTTCATAGAAACTCTGCAAAACAAGTTAATTCAGTTCATTATTATTTGTCTAGTTTATCTACAAATGGACATTGTCAAAAGGAACTTTTGAAAGAGGTGTTCAGGTCAAACCGGGACTTTAGAGTGTGCAGAATAACAGAACAGTTATGAGAGTAAAACTTGAACTTATTTTTTATTCTTTATATATACAGTATCTCTCTGCTACACAAAAGCGTGTATCCCTGAGTTTCATTAGTGCTTGGATACCATCAATGTAGAAAATGTTCTCAGAAATTTCACCACCAGTCCCAGTTTCACATGAACATCCCAATACATTCTAAATTTAAACATTTGTCCCTATTGCTGGTTCAACAAAGAAGATATGAAATAACGCCAGTGTGATGTTATTTCACATTGGATCCCTTCAGCATTGTTCTATAACATAGGAAATAATAAAAACTAAAGAAAAGACTATTGAATTAGATGGTACAGCATGTCCAAACTTTTCACTGATGGCGTACATTACAGCAGTCATGAACAGTCACTTCATTGGAAATGTTCTCTCTCTCTCTCTCTCTCTCTCTCTCTCTCTCTCTCTCATTCTCTCTCTCTCTCATTCTCTTCAAAATTAATTACAAAAAAATGCAAATAGTCATGTACCAGAGAAAGTGCAAACTCCTTTGTTTTAGAGACTTCCCACGGCAGGAAACATCCTGGCCATTGCTAAGTTCGGGAAACTGGCAACATGTCTGCCTTCAGAAAACTTCAACATATCAAATTTGAATGTAATTAGAAAATCTACAACATCAAGCAGAAATATAAAGGGTTAAAAAGACTGGCATGTTTGTTCATGAATTAAATATTGTAATTATTTGTGGTTTAAGAGGAATAAATCATTTTGGGAAATCTTTCAGCTTCGGGTGTGAAAGCAGCGACACACCATTCTGTTGTTGATTATTTTCTTATAATAATTATGGTTAAATAAGTGGTATAATTGCTGTGTGTTATTACTTACAATATACTGTATAACATACAATTAATACAGGAAATAATATGTAAAATTGGTGCGAAATCATGGAGTGGCTTAGACACCAATAAGAAGTCTACCTACAACATAATTTCACAGCTGATACAACAGAACTTCAACCTCAGCATTCTACTGTCAAAACATTTCTACTGAGACTCCAACAGGGCCGGGCAGGTCATTTCAGTAGTTCTAGCCATTTTGCTGGCAATGTACATTTTGGCTGTGATCATGCATCATTATGCTCTGCTTATTTTAAATGAAATACTTCCAAGAGCTTAAGTCTCTGAAATCAACCGTGTGATAGCTGAAGTAGCATGTCTGATTGGACACCAGTCAGACGCAGCCTGGGTGGTGATGTGCTGAGAGTGATTAGAATGGGGACTGGCTGATAGTCAAATGATGATCTCCTGCTGAATATACAATGTGCAGGCCCAATACTAATAAAATTTTAATTCGAAAGTAATAAATTAAAAAACGATGGTGGAATGAGGAGCCGTATCAAATCGCAATCAGTTGAGACAGGGTCAAGGGTTTGCACAGAATTTACAGGAAAACCCATCAAGTATTTAGAACACTGTTAATGTCCACTTAACTAGGATGTCAGATATTTATGTTTGTGCTTGATCTCTATTTATAATGACCTGTCCACATTCTGGAATGTGAAAACATATCTTTCTTTTAAGGAAACAGCAAACGTTAAGTGCACAGCAAAACCATAGTAGAAGAAAAAGCTAGCTGTGGTAGAGGAGATTGCTTGGTCCATTGCCTCAAAATCCCTCTGAAAATAAATGTAGCATGCTCAAATGTAGCATGCTCATAGGAGCATGTGCACCGAGCTTGGCTGACCCAGTTCTGAGGAAAATTTGAAATAAAAATGAAACACGTGTGGGAAAGCAGAGAAAATAATACAGCAGAGTGAATCATGCAAGAAAGAATGAAGAGTGGGGAGGGGGAAAAACGTTATTTTGGCTGTATGTGCTCGTTGAATGGGAGTCTATTGTAATGTCGAGTCTGTGTGATCTCTCTTCTGGGGTTTCCGTCATGTTTCGAGTCTGATGAGCGGGTTCATGCCTTTGGCCAACTGTAGTGAGGGTCTCTTCGTGCATTCCTGCTGCCGTGACTGAGTGATTGCTGTGGTCGAGAGGAGGGAGACGCCTCTAGACCAGCCTTCCCGCAATCCTTTGCCAGCCTTTCCGTTTGGCTCCACAGGACAGCCGCAGCGCTGGTTCACACGGTCTACAGTCGCCCGTCCGAGGTCTTTGTGCGCATTGTAGAGAAATGCAAACATCCGTGCCAAAAGCCGGAGAAGTTGGAGAGCAGGCCGTTTACACAGTGCAAGAGCGAGTGCTGAGTGCCAGGGAGCTTATTAAACACGTACAGACTCTCTAGGAGGGGCAGAAGATGTTTCTCTTTCTTTTTTTTCTGTATCCGTTTTTCGTTCGTATTCAAGCCACCGTGTTTTGAGAGCGGATGCTGGCCTGCCAGTGCCTCATTATTCTTTTTGTGCAGAGAGTGCTTGAGAAATGGAAGGGTCTCGTGAGCTTATTATTGCTGTCCCATGTTTGAGATACTGGTCAAAACCATTTACTTTCACTCCAGGAGGCAGAAAAATTATAATAATTATGCATTATAAACTACAACAATGTCAGACATAAATTTGATGGCGAAAAACATGCAAACATCTCAAAAATGTGCAAAAGAAATCTGGAAAGAAAAATAATATAGAGGTGGCATGGTGGCACAGTAAATACAAGTATTGTTCCGTATTCATAGCACCATGGTCCTGCGCTCGATCCTAAGCATGCTTTTTCTGTTTGTGTCTGTCTGGGTTCCCTCTGGGTTCTCAGATTTTTTTGTAAGTCGATGTAAGTCTCCTGTAATTATTTGGTATCCTACCAAGGATGTAGTTCTGTCTTGCACCCAGTTCCACAGTGTTAACCCCCCTCCACCACCACCCTATGTGGTTATGTGTCTCTTGGTAATGCCCAACAGCCTTCATTGCCTTTAATCTGAGAAATGATTTACTACTACTTTACTATTTGGATATATAAAATGTGATAGTTTCTACTATACATACCAGCGCACATGATTAAAATAAATATCTAGTACAATTTGAAAATTAAATACAAAGGGTGCCTAAGGCATTTTCTACAATAAAGTATTTCATTGCAGCATGGGTGTATGAATAGAATAATATTGTAATTTAGCATGGTGTTGCTCAACCAACCCCAAATCCCAGTTCCCAGATTGCTTGTTGGCTTAGCTGCTGCCTGAGAGGCTGGAGCTCCGTCAGTAGGAGGAGTTGACTTAGCAGCAATTACTCAAGCTGTGCTCCTTAATTACCCATCAGTCTCTTGTAACTTACACACATTCCTGCTCTGACTCTACTGTAACCCCTTAGAGACGGCCACAGGTGCGGTGTCAGTCCGCTGACGGCTGATGTGAAAAGAGCTGTGTTTGGAGTTAAAGAGGAGTCAAGTGCCGTCTGCAGTAATGGCTGTTGTCACAGATGGTAGGATAAGATGCGGGTTAAGGAAGGGAGGCTGATCGTACAGGTGTTTCTTCTTAAAAAAAAAAAAAAAAAAAAAAAAAAAAAAGTCTACAGGTATAGCATCAGTTCATTCATTCATCTTCTATACCGCTTATCTATCAGGGTCGCAGGGGGCCTGGAGTCTATGGTAGGAGACTTTGGGTGCAAGGAGATGTATACCCTGAACAGGGAGCCAATCCATCACAGGGCTCACACTCTCCCAATGCTTGATACTGTAGGTTTCCTTCAGGTACACCAGTTTCCGCCTCCAGTCCAAAGACATGCCGTGTAGAATGATCCGTGTTTCCAAATTGCCCGTAGTGTATGAATGGGGGTGCGAGTTTGTGTATATTTACCCTGCAATGGGATAGCACCAAATCCAGGGTGTACCTTGTGCATTAAGTTTGCTCGGAGAGGCTCCACACCCTCCCTGAGACTCGGCAACTATATAACAATAACAGCTTAGATTACAATTACTTTCAGTTGCTGCCTTGATTTTGGGGGGTAGAGGACACGATACGTGGTGAGAACATGTGAAACTCTGAGTAACCCGAGCTCAGGATCAACCTGAGGACAGTGTGGCACAACTCGAACATGCCTCAAATATAAAGAGAATCCCAGAAAAAAACATGTTCCTTATTTATCAAGTGATGCAGTGTTTTATTTCTTTATCATTTTCTCTTCATGTCTAGCCAAAACAGAACAAGAAAGCGTGTCTCCCACTAGGCTGAAAAATGCTCCACATTGATTTGCTACTTAAAAACCTGGATTAGCGATGAGCAGCTTGGGATGTGACCCGATATATAGCCGGGGGTGCGGCGGAGTGTCGGCTGAGCCGCAGAGCTCCGTTAGGGAGGCTTCTGGAGTGTGTGAGTAACGACTCATTACATTACTCACCTGTCGGGAGCGAGGAGTGGACTTACAGAAGCATCACTCAAACGCCGCTGCGGTGTTAATCAGTGCTTTACTGTGGTTTGTTTTCACGGCCCTATGATACCTATGTGAGAGAGAACGAGAGATAAAGAGAGAGACAGTCTGTCGACTCATCTGTCACTGTAGTTCGCAAAGCTGTGTACGTACACCACGGGTGGAATACTGCATGGAATGCTGTCGTCAAGCTTTTGAGTAATTTGCCTCGATTGATAAAAGATGAAGAGTCCACCCACAGCCAGTCACACGCACAAACACATACACACACACACATAATCACACACACACCCTTGCACACAGGGCTGCACCTGGGAATCTTGGCTCATGTACAGCGCATTCATAACTCCTTGTTCCCCCATGCCGAGGAGAGAAGGACAGAATGGGATGAGGGGAAAAGTGAAAGACACAGCAAGGAGCCTTACATTAGCTTTAACCCTAGTCTCTCTCTCTCTCTCTCTGTCTCCTTCCTTCTCTCTCTGCTGCATGGGAACCTGGCACCCAGCTCCTCAGCAGACCCCGCTCCAGATAAAAGGGATTGTTTCAGGTAAAAACTGAAAGTGGAGTCGTGGTGAGTGCCAGCATGCGATAAAGGAGCCGTGTGCAGACAGAATTGGGAGTTTTAGAGCCTTGCTAAATGGGTTTTAGTGTCATTCCTGGGTCAGGAGATGTTAATGATTTTTCCAGTTACCCTCAAGGCTACCTCATCAAAACAGCTATTAATATTTCAGGTAGTTGGATTAATGTTGCGACTGTTTCAGTTCAGTCTTCAAAACATCTGCTTAGTCTAGGAAATACCCTATACGCATCTATCGAGTCGGGAAGATGTGTGTAAGCCGTCGTATCATTGACCCCACAGCTGAATTCGGGTCTTGAACTTGCTGAATGCTGAACGCTGAAGTCATTCCCTGTCTCTAGGCACCTATCACCACAGTCTGTATGCATTCAGTAAGGCTTTAGGCATGTTCCTTATCAGACAGCCTTATTGTGTGAGCTTCCTCCAGACCTTGTCTTTCTCGCAGATGTCCACCGTGGGCCACTCTGCCTGAGTACTTGTCATTTTAAGGCAATTAAATCATTAGCCTCTTATGCCCCTTGAATTTGAGACAACAGATCCAAACAGCTTGTATTGGTGATCGTACGTGCTGTTTTTTAAATTAGTCTGGGGGACGAGGGGGGAGGGGCAGCGATTTTTTTTTTCATCCTCTAGACTACAATTCTCTAACCATATCATGTTGACCTTGAACTGTCCTTTGCCTCCATCAGGTTTTTATTTGAACCCCCTGTCCACGGCTGTCAAACGGAAGCCGTGTGTTTTAGTGGCTCCCTCCTGTGCTCCCCGAGTTCTTGTTATGACCCTCTTTATGTGTCCTGTTACAAATGGCAGTCACGTTTCACGCTCCAGTGCTCTGGCCCGCTCAAATATTTTTCCTGCTGTACGGCTGGACTGGCTAAGACGGCTCGGGCTTAAGAAGCAGGGTTTGTTCCAAAGTCTTTAAAGAAGTGTACCTATGTGCGTTGGTTCTAGTGCTTCTTGAGCCTGAACAGAGCATTGTTTTATAAGAGTGTGTCTGTGTATGACTGTGTACAATGTTGGGAAAAGCAGCAATTGTCTTTTATTCTTATGCTATTCTTTGATCTGGTGGCCACAAAAATGTATGCATATAAATGTGCTCTAGTTTCTAGTTATGTTGTGAAGATGGGCAGAGGATTTGTATTGTAGTTTGTTTCTGACTGGTACACACATCAAGCACGAAATGAGGGATGTGTTGAACTCTATGTGGGTGTGATCATCAATCAAACAACTAATCTCTCTCTCTCTGTCTCTCTCTGTCTCTCTCAGCTCTTGGGCAGATCATGCTTTATGTGGATGGGATGAATGGCCTGATTGGACACAATGAAACAGTCCAGTGGCTCTACACACTGGTTGGATCAAAGGTAAAGAGATCAACATAATCTATGAATGTGTATACTTTCTCTTTGCCTACCACACTGGACACTAGCCAAAATATGTGAACACCTGAACATCACATCTGTATATATGTATATATGTATTATCAAATTGTTGCCTCGATATTAAAATCACACAATCGTCTAGAATTTATTTGTGTGCTGTGGCATTACAGTTCCCCTTCAGTGTAACTAATAAACCCAAACTTTCTCCAGCATTCCAGTACGTTTGTTCATAAAGATGTGGTTGGTCAAGGCCTGCACCGAGCCCTGTCTTCAATTCCATTGATTAATTTGGGGATGAGCTGGACCGCTCACCATGCACCAGACTCTGTTGCCCAACATCAATGCCAGACCAAATCAATGCTTTAGTATCCGAATGCATAAAAATCCCCCAACCACGTTTCAGTATCTACTTGAAAAGCCTTCACATACGAGAAGATCTCATTAAATGAGCAACGGGGAACTAAATCTGGACGTCTAAAAGTGCTTATTAGTATGATTGATCAGTTGTTCACATTTTTGGTGTATCTAGATTACTTTTTCCATCTGTTCTTATACTAATAATTAAAATTTGCATATAAGAAAACCTGAATGGAAACACCAGAAATTTTTATGCTAATGTATTTTTTCCTGGAACAGTTTGCATTTGCATTTGGCTGTTGTTCTCATGACTGGATTTTTTTTTCCATGACCTTTCCATAAAATTGACATCCTTTGTAATCATACAAATAATTTTTACATTTGTTATCAGTAGCACACTGGTTGTCTACTGGCATATACTGTAAAAAGTCTAGGCTGTGTGTGTGTGTGTGTGTGTGTGTGTGTGTGTGTGTGTGTGACCAGTATCCATGAAAAGGATATTACACAAACATGTGGATGGAAACATACCTCGTGTTTGTGGGCGAGAGAGAGAGAGTGAGACAGAAGTGTGACTGTTTTGTTAGTCTGCACATTTCTGCTGAAATTATCCAGCTTGGTCAAAAAGCTCTGGGCCTGTTAACAATGTGTAAAGCACAATGTCATGGCCATGGACGAGAGCTGCCCACGGGGGACCAACACAATATAGGGCTTAATGTTTTACTTTGTAATGTCATGGCTGGGCGGCACAGTGGTGTAGTGGTTAGCACTGGTGCCTTGCACCTCTGGGGTCCAAGTTCGAATCCCAGCCAGGGTCGATTCCGGTCTCTGTGTGCATGTTCTGCATGTTTGCATGTTCTACCCGTGCTTGATGGGTTTCCTCCCACAGTCCAAAGACCTGCACATTGGACTAATGGGCGTTCCCAAATTGCTCGGAGTGTGTGTGTGCCCTGCGATGAATTGGCACCCTGGCCAGGGTGTACCGCGCCTCGTGCCCTAAGTCTCCTGGGATAGGCTCCAGGCCCGCTGAAACCCTGAATACAGTATAAAGCATTATAGATGATGATGATGATATGTCTGATTGTTGTATAACTGTGAAATAGAAATCGTTTTGGAATGGTTTGGAAAGGAAGGGTTTGGAATGAAGCAGCAAGGAACAGATGCTGAGAGATGTTTTTTGAAATAGTGTGTGTGATAATGAATAACTTTTTAACTCAGCTTCTGTGTCTTGGAGGAAGCAACTTTGAAATATGTAACCTTTTAAACTACAAAAATCCGACATTAATATCTTTGGCAAACCTTTTACAAGTTCAACTTCGGAAAGTCTCCCATCTGTGCAAAGATTTTAAGTCTGAACCAAGTAATAAATTACATGCAATTCGAATTATTTTCTTGTGTATTAGGATGTCGTAATGAACATAGACTTTTGGACCTTACTTTATGTCTCCCTTGTGTAGGCAGGAGTGGTTGAGCACGAGTCCACTTCCAGTTGCAATCTCTTTTCATGAGAAGGGCAAAATATGCAGCATGGTTCTCATCAAGACTAAACTGAATTCATATTATTAAACACAGACCCATCTCTCTCTCTCTCTCACACATACACATGGTGCGGCCTTTCCTTGCATCTCATCTATCTTTCTGACTTTGCTCTTTTTTTTCTTTGGTAGCTCAATCTTGGGCTCTAGAGAACGCTTGTATATTGTTGTTGGACAGTAGCTTCCTCGTGCATATTCTTCTCCCAGGAGATCCGAAACCGACAGCTTTATAAATTACCCGCTGCTCTTTCTTCTGGCTTTCCCATCATCTCACTGACAGTGCTGTTCCTTCGCCACTCATGAAAACCACCGTAGAAGTCTCTGGAACAGCAATCACAAACAGTCTGTCATGGGGCATTGAAAAAGGAGGCACTCATCTGTTCCTCCTGTAGCACCACAGTTATCAGGGCCTTCCGTGGCAGCCAGGGCAAGACGGGAATGTTTGAGTTCAGCAGGCTTCTGGGTTCTTTCAGACTTGAATAAATAAGAGACGATGAAAGATTGGACATAGTGCCACTCTTTTGCATCATTGCTTCTGAAAGATATTGTAGCAGTGTACCGCAGGACTAGTCTGTGTGAATGAGATTACAGTAAGAGTATATCCTCTATGTGTGTGTGTGTGTGTGTGTGTGTGTGTGTGTGTGTGTAGTTCCGTCTAGTGGTTAAGACTGCTCTGAAGCTCCTGCTAGTGTTTGTGGAATACACCGAAGCCAATGCTGCACTACTCATCCAAGCTGTCAACGCTGTGGACAATAAACGAGGTAACACACACACACACACACACACACACAAAGAGGCAACGCACACATTTGTCTGTAGTGTTTTTGAAGGGATTTAATGTTTAAAAAAATAAGTTTAATGATTCTTATGAGTAAAGGTAAATAGTTTTGCTAGAGGGAAATGTGAATTATGTGTAATATTTTTATATTGGACAAAAATGTTTTGTCATCCATTCTCGGGTTGAATGATTTCTACACATGCATTCATCAGCGTGTACTGTACTTGGCACTGCTGACTCTGATGTAAATCTGTCGGCAGGTTGTAAGCAGTGGTCTAATGCCATGGAAATCTTGGATGAGAAAGATGGCGTGGACACTGAGTTGCTGGTCTATGTCATGACCCTCATCAATAAGGTTGGCATGGGAGTTATGACTGCTCTGAATGAGCCGTGGTTAAGACTTGGCTGAGTGATATTTGTGGAACGGTCCACTGCAAAGCCTCACTTTTTATGCTGTGGAAAACTGGGTTCTTTATATTATATCTGCCTTCTTCTTCTTCTTCTTCTTCTTCTTCTACAGACACTTGCAGGCCTTCCAGACCAGGATACGTTCTATGACGTGGTGGACTTTCTGGAGGAACAAGGAATCGAAACCATTGCCCAGAGGCACCTTGGCAGAAAGGGCACTGACCTAGACCTGCTGGAACAGTTCAACATATATGAGGTTAGCTGAGGTACAGGGACATAGATTTTATTCAGTCTGTGTCTGTGATCATCTCACAAGTCCAGGCTGAATGCATGATACTAGACGGTGTATATATAGCCGGATGACATGGCGTCCCACATTTCCAAAAAGAAC
>JAOTQY010000045.1:23141340-23168672 GCA_026413445.1 Dolichallabes microphthalmus
GTAAAGTATAGATACCCAAAATTTCTACTTAAGTAAGGTAACGAAGTATTTGTACTTCGTTACTTGACACCTCTGGAGATGAATACTCCAGATGAAAATCCTCTCCAGCGCTCTGCTGCCTGCCAGTCGATAGTTTATTCCCATCTCTTAATCTCATTCTCTTGTTTCTCTGCCATCTCCTTATTTTCTCCCTTACGTTCTGTCAACCAGCCCACACCAGCTCATAACTAATCATTGAAGGAAGACTTCATCGTGAAGGATGGAGATTTTTTTTTTTTTCAAACCAGTTCTGGCAAATAGTTGAATTCATCTTAGTTAGACATCTGATCTCGAGGTCTGTTATTTGGCCAACCACAGGAAATTGGACGGACCTTTGAAGTACTATGTTTTTCATATTAGTAATAAATAGCAGCCCACTGAGAAGGAAAGCGAACCTCGCGGTGGTGTGCTCCAGGACTCGGTCCTTAGTACCTCTCCAATCTGGCAGTGCGGCTGTAATGAGGGTAAACCAACACTAGGTGAGTTATGGATAGGTTTTGAGTTTTATCTGTCAGGTTCAATCAACTGCAGCTGTATAAAGAGAAAGTAGGATTTTGCGGATTAAATCTATGAAGGAGATACCATCAGTAAAGTTGACTTCAATAGCTGTTACTAAATATGCTATTTTTGCCACTTTTTTTAGCACTGGTACAAGATTGCAAATCGTTTATGAAATTCTTTCCGCATTTCATGAATTTGCCGAACATGCAAAGTCAGTTATAGATTGGTTAATGCTATAATTTTACTAGAGCTATAGCTTTTATAGTTTGTTGATGGTTTCATATGTGCTGTATTTGCTGCAAGCAATGTGTGCAGTGTTAGCCCTGTCTTGCTAACTTCCACCAGATGCCAAGTAGACAGGACTCCACCCCCTCATTTTAGTCCTTTATCCAAACGTCTCTCCAATCTTCCCTCCGAAGGCATGTTGTTTTTGTCTAGCTACCCCTGATTCTCCCACATCTCTCCAGTGTTTTAAAGACACATTAACGTTCACTTCTCTTCCCACTTGCTTGATCTCAGTCCTGTAAGCTGTTATTGTGTAAGACATTAGTGGTGATAAGGGAACCACAATTTGAATTTCAGCTTACTATAAGTTATATTAATAACCCCTCTGTAAGCCTAGGCATATTCTACATCATCAAGCCAGTTCTTTACTATGCATGTATAAGATGATTGGATAATACGGCTCGGTTGTGGATTTGTGTCAAGGTTGTTGTTAGAGACTTTATATTAGTGAAAGCTCAGGTTAATTGATCAGCTTTAAGTGGTATTGTGAATATTTTAAAGCAAGTTTTTACCATGGTTGCGTACTTCCCAACTAACTTAGTGTTGTCTCTCTCTTGTTTGTACCACCGTTTCCTTTGTTTTGTCTGCTGTCAGTGCATTTTGTAATGTCTGCTGTCATGTTATCTATGTGCAACATTTCTTCTCTTCTCCTGCCCTACAATCCCTTTTTCTCCTTCTTTCATAACTCCATCCGTCCCTCAATTCCTCCTTTTCACTACAGAGAGGAGGTAGAGGAGGAGGAGCAAGATGAGGAACCACAGAAAGCAGAAATCTCTGCTCAGGGATCTGCCAGGTACTCGAGAACAGGTTGTCAGAGTTCAGTGCTTTAGAAATGGCAGCTAGAATGTAGAATTGTGCTGCTGTGCTGTTAGGCTCACTAACATCCAGTGATTGCCCTAACACATTTTATCATGGTGCCACAACCTTTCGCCCAACCCTATGCTGAGCTGTTCTGTCATCTTATAGCTGGATGGCTCCAACTGTAGCGAAAGAGGAGGCTTCTAGCTTGTGTTTGCCCTTTAAATGCATGGTCAACCTCATCCCCAGCACTGCTGATTCAGAGGCACAAGAGAGCACCAGGGGTTATTCTGGGACCAAGGTCATCCGCAGAGCGCCAGTGGCCACACCTCCTGTTACTCCAGATTGGGGCCCCTGCGGTCTGTCTTCTTGGGCCTCCGTAAGGTCTCTGGGGGCTGTGCCCTCCCGGGGTTCATCCGTCACCTCATCTGCCTCCACATCCCCCAGTGAGGAGCAGCAAATTTCCCTCCCCCTCCCCTCTTCCTCCCTTCTCTCCTCTTGCCTGTCAGACTCGGACGAGGTGCCTTTGAGGACCCCACAAGGCCAGAGGTGCCAAGACACAGAAAAGCGCTCCAGGTAGTGCGGATATGTGTATCAAACCCTCTCCAGTCACAGTGTAAATCCCTTATGATTCTCACAGACATGATAGACCTGCATGTTTGGATCAGACATCAGTATGTTAATTAGATGTACATGATTAGTAATGGTTCAAGTAACAAATGCACAAATGTCATACTTGTGGCTATACCTCAGACCAGGACCAAAAATTTTATTTAAGCTTATAGGTATCCCCCAGAGCAGAATTTCCTCAGACTTTCTAGATCTGTGATTTTTCTTGATCTTTGGATGTCTTGTGAAAGGCGAGGGTTTTTCTTCTGTCACTGAGCGGTTCATCAGCTTTTTCAGTTTCTGCTTCAAGACATCATTGGCGACCTTCCTTCGGTCTCTACCCATGTAAAATGCATATTCATCGTATTGGTGTAATTAAAAATGAGATGCTCTCACACATCCGTCACACATTTGTTATCAAGCGCCACTGCTCAAAATGTTTAAAACCAAATCTCACTTTTCCTTGAGGTAAAACTGTCAGAGGGATATTAACCTTTACTGACATTTACTACTCATCTGCCTTTTATTGTTGTATTGTACAACTCAAGCTGCGACAAGGCTATAACTGAAACCCAATCCAGAAGGAAATGAGCTTGATGGTGTCTACAAGACCTACAAGCATCTGACAATGAGAATGCTTTGTGGGATAGCTTCAGCATGTTTTCCCCATTAGGTCCTCAGTTACACTGCCAAATGAAGTGAATCAAGGATACAAAAGCTCTCGTGTGCTGGAAGCTTTTATAAAATGCTTAATTACAATGTTTTAGTGCCACTGTGACATGCTTATTTAATCTATTCCACAAAAGTCAATGATAAAATAATACCTTGTAGCACACATCTAGTGGTTTATTAAACTTTGACCATGTTTTAAATAATGTTTACGTTTTCATTCGAATTCTGTCATGCTTTGATTCACTTTACAGTCGCTCACCTTCCTCTTGCTTTTGTGCTCTGTTCCCTCTACCGTGCCCCCCGTAAAAGACCTCCATTCTTTCTCTGGTTTTATACACCAGTAAACCATTGACTAATATACATCCTTACTGCATGTAATTTAACCTGACCTTTTCTTCTCGTGTTCTGTTCTTTGCATAGTCTTTCAGATATTAGATACTTACACACACCCTGTTCAACATTTGCTCCCAGAGCCACTCCTAGTGTTGCCAGGTAAGCGCTCTCACGGGGCTCAAATGACAAAATGGATAGAGCTATGTATAGAGTCTGTATACATTTTTGAAAATTAGGTCAAATCTAGTGCATTCTGCTGGATCCCATCTTTATCTATATCTATAAGGAAGTTTTTTTTACTAAACGTTTAGGAACGCTGAGAAAAAACAAGTATAGGTTGATCTCATCAGGGGCAAAACATGTCCGTCATGGGAAGTATGATAACAGACAGTTGGTTTCTTCTGCTATCACTTAGCTGAATCAGGTCTAAATCCTACACTGGATAAAATCTTATACTTTTCTAACCATTATATATATATAAGTAGTATAGACCAGCTAAATAAGACTTTACCAGGTACAAAGCAACACTTCCTTCAGTGTAGCAGGCTTAGTTTTTCTTTGATTTTTATAAACCTGATCCTCCTGAGCCTTTTTGGTTACTTTGTTACTTTTTGTATTACTTCTGTAACTGTCTTGTAGCACAGTTTCATGTGGTTAGAGCAACTGAATTCCTCTCTGAGAAAGAGATTTAGGCACAATAGCAGAATTCCTGTGCGTGTTTTGTGACAGGAGATGCAACAGGTTTTTGTTGCAACATAAAACTGATGGAATGTTTTCAGCGCATCTCCAGACTAAAGGCGAATAATGAGAACTATCTCGGGTGCTATTTGATTATCCTCTGCCGCATTTTTGTTTGACTATCGCACACTCTAAACATGAACACAGTTAGTAAGCTTCAGGTGGAATTGGCGTGAATTTTCATTGAAAAGTGCTTAATTGGTCCATTTTCCTTCAACAGACAAAATGGCTATGCTGGAACATATCCTGGCCGATCATCAGGTGCATCCAGTGTCTCTTCTACCACTTTCAACCGATTTGCCTCAACAGGAGGGTCACATACCGACAGCAAACCTGACAGGTTACCAGCTCTCTTTTTTTATTTTAACTTTATATATGTAAGACTTACAGGCATATGAGCATAAGGGACCTTTCAGAAATAAAGGATTTTAAATGTAAAATAAAACCGAAAACTCTTTATTATTTTATAATAATACTTTATTTTTGCATTATTTAACTTTTTTTGTCATTTTTAATTTGTTGTCTCTACTATGTGGCAGGCCGGCTCTGGGAGGTTTACTGGCATCATCGTACAGGCAGCACCAGGAGTCTCTGGCTGCAGAGCGGGAACGGAGGCGCCTCGAGAGAGAAGAGAGACTGCAGAGGATTGAACGGGAGGAGAGAAGTCGTTTCAGGTTCGTGCCCTTTCCCAATTTGTCCATAGGACGACTAGAATGGGTTTTCAGTGCAACTGAGACAAGAAGACGACTTAAATTTAGCTGCTTAACAAGGTCATTCTGCTAAGATGCCTCTAACACAATATTCAGCCCGGCAGTCAAGGGCAAAGTTCTGTCTTATCAGAAACTCCCACAGTTGTTTTACAAATTCTTTGAGGCATCTGATTTTGTTATGGTCATTACTGAGTCACTGTGAAAACCCAGTTGTTAGCTGCGGCAGAGCCAGTCAGACAATCCATATTTGGCACTTCCTGTGTCTTAGTTCCTTTAGTCTGCCAGTGGGTTATATAAAACCTGATCAGTAATATTTATATCAATTATTTGATACCAGAAACTACAAACTCATACAAAAAAATGTGTTTATCAGATATGTAATTAAAATAAAGTTTAATTTCAAATGATTATTCTTTTAGATATTTTGGGGTTTATTGCTTATACTGTTTTACCATGAATTCTACAAAGGCCAAATTCTCTTACTGTATGATCTAGAATGTTCAATAAACATTTAGCATGATAAATAAATTAATATTAGTATTTTGACTCATATTTCTCATTTCAATGAAGTAGGAGTTTGACACCTTAGCCATAACAGCCCTGCCTTTACTTAAATCATTAATTAATTAAAGTTTTTGTATACTTTCCCCTCCCTTATATCTTTTTAAAAATTTTGCTCAAATTTGCACGTAGCTTTTTGCAGATATTTGCTCACAGCCACTTTCTCTGTTTCAGTCGAGACTATGTGCAAAGGAGAGAAGATGCCATTCATGCCCGTGAAGAAAGGTACAGAACAACCATCTAGATCACTTTTTTCTTACTTTCCCTTTATTAACACTGACTGGAAAAAAATATTGCTGTCCAAACCCATTATGCTCCAAAATCTTGAGACATGTCTAATATCATTTAGACAAATATCCTTAGCAAGACACCTTGAATACAGGCACAGGGAAAGGCAGCAAATGACCGGTTAATCAGTATAAGCAGTAGCTCGAACAAGAGGCCCTGCTATAAAACATCCATAGAAAGAAGAATCTGCTGTTTAACCGTCTTTAGACATGGACTCACTCCTGATAAGGTCCATCCTACAAATATATACACCGAAAAGTGATGAAAGCCACTCGTTTCTTTTATCATATCTTTTTTCACTATAACTTATTGAGAACTTATTGCTTAAGCTAAACATGATTGGAAGAAAATGTTTTGTGTTAAAAAAAAAAAAAAAACAGGTTCATGCACACAAAGCAATTTATTAGGAACACATGGATACCAAATCATTCATGCAATTATCTAATCAGGTAATCATGTGGCAGCAGTTCAGTGGATTAAATCATGCTGACACAGGCCAGCAGCTGTGGGTAATGTTTACATCATGAGGAAAAAATGTAACTCATTTGACCATGGCATGACTTCTGCCAGACAGGCTGGTTTGAGTATTTCTAGAACTGCTAATGTTCTTGGACGGTCGCACTCTTTGCTGATGAGAGAGGTCAACAGACTCAGAGTGTCCAGGTGGTGGGGGTGGTGCAGTGGTGTGGGGAATGTTTCCTTGGTACATTTTAGGTCCATTAATACCACTCAATCATCATTTTAATGCCACAGCCTATTTGAGTATTGTTGCTGACGAAGTGCTTCTCTTCACGGTCATAATTTATCCATCTTCTAACTTCTCCTTCCAGCTCGATAATGCAACATGTTACAATGAAAAAGTTGTCACAAACTGACATAAGATCAGTGTTCTTCAGTGGCGGTCAGTTACTGGATCATCCAGTAGAACACCTTTGGGACATGGCAAAACAGGAGTTTCACTGCATGTGAGTGTACCTGAAATGTGAACAAGGACCATGATCTCAAAGGATTGTTTCTAACATCCTCTGGAAGCTATTCCATGAATAGTTGAGAACAAAGTGTGGCCATACCCAAGAATAGAATAGGTATCTAGTCAGCAAAGACAAATATAAACAGAAAGATCTTAAATAATTCCTCTACATTTGGTTGTATATTCCTTTGCTTTGTATACTTTAAATACCTTACATAAAGTTGACCTAGTCAGGACAGCCAAACAAACAGGATCGCGTTTACAGTTGAGGTGATGAAGCTGTTTAATTAACATACACTCTTATTCATGGCTTTAGGTATAAACAAGTGGAGCGTCTGGCAGCGGAGGAGTATGAGAGGGAACATGTGACATCAGCGCCAAGAGGTCGCACAGAAATCACACTTAATCTGAGTCCACGCAGTTCTTGCAACTCACGCCCTTCAATCCCGTCCTCCACTGAGTCTCAGGAGAATAAACGTCCTCACACCCACACTGCACAAGGTGAGACAGAAACATGCATTCTTGTATACTATCCTCTAATCCCTACAATAGCACATATAGTCCAGCCATATAGACAGCATACTGTAAGTCCAATAGAGCATAATCGTCCCATGTGAAACAGAATGGTACTGGCCAAATACAGTGTATTAGGATGCCCAGTGTTTTTTCTTTTTTAACTTTTTGTATGAGAAGTGGTTCGAAAAGATGTAATGATTGTTTCACATGTCTCAGATCATGGTGTACGATAGCATAGAGCTGGGTGGTCCATTTCTGGGTGGATAGAAGTGCGTGGATTTGTCATTGACCAAGTTAGAAAAATCGTAATCTTGACACTTCCACATTTGGATCATAACTTTATTTTAATTAAAAAGTCATGTGCCGTTTTTTACGTTGTTACTAGATTCCACAAAGGATGAGGATAGAAGAAGATGAGACTTGCAAACCTTTTACACATCAGCACAATCTGCTGAAATTCCATCAAAACAACCTTAAATCTTTTTATTTGTCACTGAATCATTGCCTTCTATGATCAATCATGCCTAGACCTGGCCTCTTAAGATATCAATCATCTATACTGGATCCATGTCCATATCTGAGTTTCGCTGTGTGTGGAGTTAGCTCTTGGCTTGAGCTTCACACGTTTGAGATAATAATCAGTTGATCTGGTCCTGGTGAGCCGCCATTGCCTTGAGCCTACGTTAGCTGCCAGACTGGGTGACTAGGCAGTCTGTAGTAAAGATGTATTGAACCTCAGAGGAATGAAAGACAAAATCAAGGACATTTAATTACTGAATTAATGTAAGATGAAGGGCTGAGCTTTAAATCCATGTAGAGCAAAGCTCCTGGTCAGACAAGGCCATGCATGTGTAATGGGATAGTGCTGGATTCGAGCCAAGAATCTGTTCATCCTGAACCCACTGCTTCATCTGTTTTTATCCGCAATAGGGTGAATGGGGGACTCTGGCAGGCGAGTGTAGTGAGTGCTCTGCATGGTAAAAACTGAGGAGCATGTCTAAAGGAAATCGTTTTATTTCAAGTGCAGACATGCAGCATCCTGAATGTCCTGTTCAGATCATGTGCCAATCCTTTTAGTTTGCAGAAATGACTGAAGCGTTTTTTAGTTCGCCTTCAAATGGAGAGAACAAGAAATTGGCTCTGACAGCACACGTACCAATATGACTTGTCCCGACTATGACTAACGCTTTATGCTTATTGTGCGCATGCATTTGCCTGAACACATATGGCCTGAAGGATGTGAAGCGCTCTATCGTCTGCCCTGTTTTGTCATCCCACATGATTCTGCGTGATTGTTTTCCAGTTATCTATTTGCTCATCCAAATATGGAGCTGGAACTGTAGGAAGGGCGTGAGGCTTACGGTAATAGAGGATGGAGGAATGGGCTGTGAAGACATTACGGCATGCAGAGGGCATGGACGTTCTGAAGAGCACATGCAGAGTGACCATGTGGCAAAAACCCACCATGGGCCATTGCAGGAGTAATAAAAAATGTCGTTTCGTACTTTTGCAGCCGATTGCCGTAAATAAGCAGGATGTGATTCCTGAGGTTTACAAGGCTTCAAAGTCAGAAAACATTCAGATATTTATTTGAGATGTTCGAGTAAATAAAAATATGGCTCTTTTTGAAAGCACTATGTGTATATTTGTTTGTTTGTTTTCAATGTTCAGAAGCTGAGCCAGAAGCAAGCCCTGTGGAGTCTCCTTCAGTGTCTCCCACTGTATCTGGCCTACGGTGGTCCTCAGAGACAGAGGAGGAGCAAATGCCTGTGGATGAGAAGGATGTAAAGTCGTCTGTGCTACGTACAGAGCAAGATGACTCGGACAAAATGGGGAAACGGACGTTAAGTAAAGATGAGCATGAAAGACAAGTAGAGGAGGTCAAGAAAGATGAAGATGAGGAATTGAAGGAGAAGGAGAGGGAAAAGGTGTGCACAGAGGCAGAGGTAGCAGATGAGGCAGGGCCTGAATTAGAGGTAGAAGAGGAATGTGAAAAAGAGCAGATAGTGGAAAGAGACACAGAGGATAGCACAACCCTGAGCGAGAAAGAGAGGCAGAATGAGGAATTGAACGAGAAGGACAACTGCTCAGCTTCCAGCATCTCCTCAGCCAGCAGTACTCTGGAGAGAGAAGAGAGAGAGGAGAAGCTCATATGCGATAATGACTCAGGCAAGTCAAAGGAAAAGGCTTCTGTCCTGCTTAAGTCTTTTAAATGACGATTAGATGCTGCAGCTCAGTAACCGTCCATGTTAACAAAGTTTTTCTCTCATTTCCCATCAGGCCAGTGGGCAGAATGCATTAAGTCGGCAGATATCAACGAACAGTGTGGCAAAGTCCTCAATAACAAGCGCTTCATGCTGGACATGCTCTATGCACAAAATAAGAAGCCTGCTGAGGATGAAGAGAAGGAGAATGAGAAAGAGAGAGAAGGTCCAGGAGGCCAGGACTCATCAGTAAACAGTCTTGCAACTCGCATCTCAACTCTGGAGGCCCGGCAGCAGGCGTCCGAGGACAATGTGAAGAAAATGGAAGTGCAGCACCTGGACAACCACGGCAACGTGCGGATTGTGGCAGAGAAATTCGGCGACTTGGTGAAGGGGCTGGTCTCTCCACATGACGAGCTTGCCGGGAAGGAGAAGGCACCTTCACCTACGCCACCTAAAAAGGAGTCGGATCACATCTGGGACCAGCTGATGGCCACACCTCGAGAACTACGCATCAAAGAGATGAACTTTACTGACCTTTTGGAAGAGGATGACATAGACATTTTGGATGTCGGAAATATGATCAATTCAGGTGACCACATGACACCCCCTCCTCCCCCTCCTTGTGTACCAAACCTCCCGCCCCCACCTCCCCTTTTCGGGTGCCCACCCCCTCCACCTGTCCCAGGAGGGATATTACCTCCTCCACCACCTTCTATGATGTCAATGTCTCCCTCGCATATCGGTTCTCCTCAACATAGTCGAGGAGAGCCACCACTCTTTCAGAAGAAGAAGAAGACCATCAGACTCTTCTGGAACGAGGTGAGACCAACAGACTGGCAATATAGCAGTGACAAGCGCTGCAAGGAGTCACTGTGGTCCAAACTGGACCAAGTAAAGTTGGACACAGCCAAGTTAGAGCTCCTCTTTGAGACCAAGTCCAAAGAACTTCCTGTGACAAAGGTAAACAAGATCGTGTTATTTGTAATATATTTTTCTTGCTCTCAGTAATGAATTTCTCATTATTATTCTTTTTTTATTATTATTTTGTTTCGTCTTGGGCGACAAAAATTGTTTAATGTATGTTTGTAGCTGTATCTCAAAACTTTTTTGTCACAATGTAGCAAGAGAATTTTTCGGCAAAGACGTTTTGTAGGAAACACATGGTGAGGATTATGGCGTATCTCATTGCCTCAGTGTCACCACAGTCCGTTTCGGACAAGCGCCACAGATTTGAAACAGACCGGGGAAATCTCATTCGGGCCGCTTCAACACTGATTGAATTGGTTTTGATGGATGTCCCTTATTATCTTAAGGCTCCCTCAGATCTGCCACTGTAAATGTAGCCAAGCTGCAGCTCCAAGAATGCCTTACACTGACGTTTCCGCATTTTTACTGTAATCTGTACAGGCCTGAGATGATACATGCTTTTTTCTGAAACTATATGATTTGTTTGATTATGTCACCATTAATCATTGATACTACGAAAGGCATTCCAATCTAACTATTCCTTTTTCCAAATCTAAATTACAACACTGGTATTAGGAGGTACCGAACAGGATATTTTCTGGAATATTTTTAGGGTATTCTGTTGTGATGGATGTCTTTCTGAGTGTGTCTTTGCCGGTCAGGGGTTCTCCCCTCGCCTAGCCCAAAGCAGCTGCTTCTCATTTTGGCCCATTCCTAACTTCCTTCTTTCCCTCTCTGTTCCTTCTCTCCTTTTCTTTCCTCCCTTTGTTTGGCAGTGAAAGTCGAACCCTCTTGCCTCTCACTAGTCCAAAAATATTCTCCATCAAAGTCCCAAAATAGCCCTCAGGTGCTTGCGTGTTTTCGAAGCGAGTTGCACTTAGCGTAGATCCCACTGGCATTCATATCTTGGAAGCCTTCCTTTTCTTAATCACCCACATTAAAGAAATTCCGTTCCAATTCATTTTAAGGTAGTCTTCAGAAAGCCTTTTTTTCTTTTTTTTTTTTAATCTTGCGTTGGGGACGGTAGATGGATATCACTACGGTTAGCCGACAAGCAAGCGAGAGAGTCGTGCGAACTCATAATGAGAACCAAGTGAAGTATTAGGCCAGATGGGTGACTGTTGCCCTGACATATGTTTTTGATGGTGACAGTTTAGCTCAGTTATGGTCCGAAATAACAGTATTTTACCATAATAGCAACCGGAGGTGGGCAGGCACATCGCAAACTGCTCACGCTGATTCTCTCCACACACTTAACACAAAAAACAAGGTGAAAAATGAAATGCAATTGAATGCGTCTAATGCAAGCCTGAATGTATGAGTTTTTCTGCTGAATGTTTTGCTGACTTTAGAAAACAGCAGCGGATGGGAAACGGCAGGAGATTATTGTACTCGACTCCAAAAGAAGCAACGCCATCAACATTGGCCTCACTGTTCTCCCACCACCACGCACCATCAAAACAGCCATCCTCAACTTTGACGAGTATGCTCTGAACAAAGAGGGTATAGAGGTAACATCAGTTCACATTGCTATAATTTTACTTCTTGTTATTCCATTGAAGGGAAAAAGCAGTTGTTACACCATAGTAAAACTCAAAATGTCTATATGCACTTAATACTACATTTTTATTCTAAAAACTTATATATTTTTCTCAGCCATTTAAATGCTCTTTCTCAGGCATTATATCATTCAATCATAAAAGCCTACCACATAAAGGCATATTTCTGTATTTCCAGTGATTGATGGCTCTCTGTAACTTTACTCACAATATTGACTTTTGCTGAGTTGGCAGAACAACGGCATTAACTCAAAAAATGCTGTTAAATATAACATGTTACTGTTAGTTTAAATCATGTACAGTTCCTTAGCCTTTTTGTACTAAAATGAATTTATGAATCAATAAGTTGACTCATTGCCAAAAATACCACCACAATATGAACATGAGGAATGTAAAAAATCCTGCTATAATTTTTCTATGACAGGATCTTTTTACATCTTATTACAGGATCTTTTTTTTTATCTTAACACAGCCATTTATCCCTTCTCATGAGCAAAATCTCATACAATTATTCAAAAGAAATAAACTACCGGACAGCCGTAGCACAGATGAAATCATTCTATTTGGTGAAACGATGGCCTTTATTTATGTTTTGACAATTTTCTCCAGATGTTATTATTTATCAGTCTGTTAGGGATTCATTAGGGGAATTATAAACTAGTTTTGTAACTATATAAATTCATGCTATGACACTGGACAGTGATGCACGCACTTCCCTTAGGTCCGATCTCTCTTACTGACTGACTCAGTACATTTTCCCCAAGTGAATGTACTTGTGATGTATGGAAGCACAAAAATCTGATCTCATCATTTAAGATTTAAGCTCCTTTTAGTAAGGTTGTCCTAGACTAAATGCATCTTATATCTGATCGTTGAAGTATAATGCAATCATGTGCACATATTGCTTTCAGGAGGCAATCAAATTTGTTTTAATGTAAAAAATAAATACCATTGATCCAAAGTCCAATCATTATGCTCCATAGCAAAGTTTTCTGATTAGTCTCACTATGGCCATACAGCTGTTTAGTCCCAATGTGAGTTCTCTCATCTCATTGTGTTTGTATGGAAATGCTCACTTTCGCTATGGTTTTTATTGTTGATTTTTTTACCATGCGACTTTATCAAGTGATCTCCATTTATGATTTTTTTTTCTGACCACATTCCGTCCACGAATTTGACAGTTTCGCACTATCCTTCCAGGTTTGATAATGTGTTGAAGGATTCTTGACTCAGATTTTAGTAACTCCAAATCTCTTTAGTTGTTTTCTTTGCTTGATGCGGCCCAATAATGACCCTTCAGCCATGCAGTGTATTTGAACATTGCTTTTTTTTTTTCTTTTTTCTTTAGAAAATCCTAACAATGATTCCCACAGAAGAGGAGAAACAAAAGATACAGGAAGCACAGCTGGCGAACCCTGATATTCCTCTGGGCAGTGCTGAACAGTTCCTCCTCACGCTCTCTTCCATCAGTGAGCTGTCCGCTCGCCTGCACCTTTGGGCTTTTAAGATGGACTACGAAGTGCTAGAGAAGGTGAGGACTTTGGACAAGACTGTTAGACCAAGCAGCACACATAGAGTGCATGTGCAATAAACAGTAGTCATGTTTACAGCTTGCATAAATTAGTCTCTGATTTCCCTTTTACAGGAAGTGGCAGAGCCCTTACAGGACCTGAAGGAAGGCATGAGTCAGCTGGAGAAGAACAAGACACTGCGCTTTATTCTGTCCACGCTACTCGCTATCGGCAATTTCCTTAATGGATCAAATGTGAGTTATGCCTGTGCTCACCGCCTTCTCCCCTCCTCGCTTCCAGTTTCCCTTTGAGGACTGGAAAAAAAGCTAAAGAAGTTATAAAAGATTGAAACCACATTTACAGTAAACCATTGAGTGTGGGCAAGAGAACAAAGCAAGTCGAATTCGTGTCATGTCGTTTGGGATATTTCCCGTTTTTATTTCGGCAGGGTCTTCAGTACTGCAAGACTGACCCGGGTGTAGGCTATTGACTTCCTGTACTTTACCATATTTGCTTGAGATTCAGCTATTTACAAGTCAATGGAGCATTCATGTGAACATGCATAAGAGCAGACTACTGACCCACCTTGCTTTTCAAAGCATTCTGTATTATTGCTTAATGGAACTGATGATAATCTACTCAGCTATAGCAGAATAATGTCTGTAAATAGTGGAAATGGCCTATGATTAGAAACCATTTATAGAAATCATTTCCTGGATGAGATCCAGAGCAACCCATTTGCTCAAGGTGGATGTATTTCCAGCGTCAATTTACTCGCTTACAGGAACGTTTCACTCATATTGTCCATTCTAATATTGTCTGTCTGTCTGTGTGTGTGTGTGTGTGTGTGTGTGTGTTCGCAGGCTAAAGGCTTTGAGCTAAGTTACCTTGAGAAGGTTCCAGAAGTGAAAGACACTGTGCATAAGCAGTCTCTGCTTCACCACGTCTGCTCCATCGTAGTAGAGAAGTTTGCAGAAAGTTCCGACCTGTACTCTGAGATCGGCGAGATAACCCGCTCTGCTAAGGTACTGCACCAAATCAGAATTGTTACACTCAAAGAGCAGTTCAGACATGTTCAAGTTCTATCAAAGAACATATAGTGTCTTGAGTAAGTATTCAGTCTCACTGAACATTCCCGTGCCTTCCAGTGATATAACCGGGAACTAAAAATGCTCTTAATTGGGATAGTTACCATTTAATTTACACAATATGTCTTACATTTGAAGCTCCTGAGGGTGTTTTTATAGTGACAAATAAGTTAATTAAACAATACAGTTATTTAATGTTTGCATAAATATTGCAAACTAAACTTTTGACTGCAATTATAAAGCGTTTACTTTTACCTTTTCACATCTGGATCCTCTAATTTTTCCATATTTTCAATGTATTTATAAAGCTCCATAGTAATTATGAATTATACAATTATAGACAATTATAGAAATGTTGCTGTTTTTAAATGATAAGATAAAAAGCATGATTTCTGCCAAAATGTACTTTTTCTTGTATAGGTTCATTACCCAGCCAATAAATAATAACCTTTTTTTTTTTTTGCTCAACCACCATTAACTTTGATTACGGTATGAAATATGGTGGCCAGTTCATGTGTGACAATGATTCCTTATACCCTCAGAACCAATTCAAATTCATATGTTATTTGTCACATACAGTACACAGTATGATATCCAGTGAAATGCTACTCTTTCACAATTTGGGTCCTGGAATATGCCCGTGCCATCTGGAAAGAAAAGTTTCATAGATGTGATAATCTGGTCATTCAGGTCACCAGCTGACTTAATTTTATTGCCACATGACATTGCTCAGCCTAGACCTACAGTAACTAACTGAAGCAACCTCAGATCATAACACTTGGGTAGTGTGCATTAGAGCTGAAGATCTTCGCCCGAACCCGACGGGACCCGACGGGTTCGGTCAGGTTCGGGCTTAATTAATATCATTTTACACAAATCCCGCGGAGCCTTTATATTAATTTCGTTATTGCCAATTTATTGTAAGTTATTGTAATCTTAATTTTTAATTTATCTTAATTTAATTTGTAAGGAAATACTTATTTTTATGGGACTATTGTTGGCCTATTTATAGGGTAAGTGTATGTCTGGACTTATTTAGAGTGCTGAGATGTTACAGAGGGCTTTTTTATTTTTTGTTCAAACTTCCAAGTGGCCTATAGCTTATACGTTAGTCATAAATAAATTATGTTAAAACATGTATAAATGACCCATTCTTGACCAAAGGCAAAAGAGCTGTGCCCTTGCGCACATTTGAATAATGTCGGGCTGTAAACGGGTTCGGGCTTTTAAAAGGCTGTCAGTCAAGATGTACTTGTCGGGCTCGGGCCGAAATCTGTCGGGCCTAACTCTTAAGGCCCTGATTACAGCTCTAGTGTGCATGATGGGTGCATCGCCTCGTGTGCTTCCCGTCTCACCCTGATGGACCCATCGCTCAGGAATAGGGTCGATCTGAACTCATCAGGTCAAATAAGCTTTTTCATTTGATTCAAAATCCAACATTTATGCTCCCTCGCGAAATAAAAAGTCTTAACATCAAGTTTTGTTTTTGCTTTGTTTTAAACACAACCTTAAAAGATCTGAGCAGTAGCATCCATGTAGTAAATCCTGTACATGTATATTAGTGTACATCAGAGAGGTGGTTAAACTGCATAAGAAAGCATTTTTTTTTTTCAAACTGCATTTATAAGCATCCATCTGCCTTGCTTTTCTCAGGTGGACTTCGACCAACTGCAGGACAACCTGGCCCAGATGGAGCGGCGATGCAAGGCTTCCTGGGACCACCTGAAGGTCATTGCCAAGCATGAGATGAAACCGGCACTAAAGCAACGTATGTCTGACTTCTTGAAAGACTGCGCTGAGAGGATCATCATCCTCACCATCGTCCACAGGCGTATCATCAATCGGTAAAACAACGTTCATTTAAGCTTTCATTTTTCTACACTCTCTACTCTCTACAGCACAAAGGAGAGGACAGTGTAGGGAAGACAGAATGCATGTGCCCTTGTAGTTGAAGCGATCTCTTTAGCAGTTTAAGGCTTCATGGCCATTTATCTGGGAAGTTTAGAAATCATTTATGAAGTAAGAACATTTTTATGGTTATAAAGTTAGACCTAAGATTGTCAGGATCTAAACCTGCTGTTTTTGGAGATTTATTGGAAATACATTCCCTGATGCATAAGAAGCTTTCACGCCCTGTCCTGCTGTAATGCGATATACTGTAATTAATGTCTAATTGCTCCTGCATCCAAGTCTTACAGCTTCATATAATTACAAAAAAACCAGATAACATACATAGCATCACGTCTACATCACACTTAAGCCCCACAACCAACCCTTTACTTCATCATTGCCCGCTTCGTTTATATGCTGTAATGCAATTTCAAGAGATAATGAATAAAGCATGGCAGTTTGAGTGTTCTCTGCATGTGTAATCTTCTGTGCACGTTCTTCAGGTTCCATGCCTTTCTGCTGTTCCTGGGCCACCCAGCATACGCGGTGAAGGAAGTCAGCATCCACCGCTTTTGTAAGATCCTGAGCGAGTTTGCTCTGGAGTATCGCACCACCAGGGAGAGGGTGCTGCAGCAGAAGCAGAAGAGAGCTAACCACCGGGAGAGGAACAAGACCCGGGGCAAAATGATCACTGACGTGAGTGCGCCCTCTCTTGACGTTCCTCATAGTGCACTGTTCAGTTCGACACGTCTGCCACTAGATGGAGCACTTCACCACTGAACAAACTGGATTCTGCCGTTTAATTCTTTTTTAAAGTTATACAGCAAATAAAACGGCTGATCGACTGGCATCTAAAAGTTACTGGTTAAATTGTGTTGCGCCTGTGGGGAGTCATAAATACCCAGCAAACTTAATAAACCTGATCCATTTCTGTCGCCGAGCAGCAGTAGAGCACTCACTGACCTGCGTAATTAATATCAGTGGTACTGTAGCAGCGCCTGAGGCTACCCCTGATCCCTCAAACATGACCTGCTAAAGCCCGTCTCTGTGGGGGAGTCCCAGTTAGGAGAGGCCTCTACGTAGTTTTGTTTAGTTTGGCGAGGGATACCTCGGTGTAAAAGCTAATCTCAGCTTGAAAATCCAACTCTTTTCATGAGCCTGTAGGACAGCAGCGAAGACATTTGTAAGCCCTGTGACTGGTGTGTCAGGCGGTCTGGAAGAGCTTGAAATGGAACAGTGCAGGTGGGAAATGTATGGGACGTTTCTGATTTCAAAGAAATAATAATATATTGCGTAAAACACCAAGATCTATGATATTTCTTTAATATGTATACTATCGAAGCGTACTTACTCCAAGTCACATTTTCCAAAATCTGACCGTAAATGATTAAACAGTCAATTTTATAAGAAGGAAAAAAATCATGAACCTAGTATAGTCACATAACAAATCCTACATAGTGTATATTGCTTTTTGTTCTCTATCCCTACTACCTTTTTACTATACTGTAGTTTCTCTTATATTTTGTTCTCTCTTTCATCCATCATGTCTCTGTTTGTCCTTTCTAGAGTGAGGAAGAAGAAGATGAGGTATGCATGGCTGTGTGCAGTTGTATTTCTGTGTGCACACCAAGCCTCGTTTAAGTGCACGTCAACATTTCATTAACTTTTTTTTACATGAAATGACCGTGGCCTGAGACTAACAAAGACAAGTCCCATCAGGGATTACATCACATCATGCTGATCATGATGGAGGTGTTTGAAATGTATACCAGCCCTACACACACACACGCACACACACACACACACACACTCAGTGAGCATGTGGGGCTGGTGTTAAAGGGCCTGTTGAGAGGCAATGCTGTATGTTTGTGCTCCCATTACACAAGCTGTGAGAATAGAAAGAGGAGGAAGGGAGACGGGTCACCATGTGGAACCTATAAGCAACATGTTAAACGTGTATATTTGGATCATAGTGATAGATGAGATCATTAAAATAAACAAACAACGGACAGTAAATTAGCATTTATAATACAGAAACTTTCATTTGGTGCAGCCTTGTGCTGGAAATCATCAAACCACTAACGACAAGGCAACGGACTAATGATACTAAACCCAGTGTGCACTTTGGTGTTCTGTGGTGCATGCTAGGAGTTGTTATGGATTGTTTTTAACAAATGCATCCGTGGAGAATCTCAAATTGCCACCATGCAAGCCAAAAGGAAGGGAGTGCGACACAGAAGCCGGACAGCGGGGTTAATCTGCTGTTTTTTCTCTTCTTTTCTTTACAGAGCGGTAAGTTTGCAGGTGCTTCAGCAGAAGGACAGGACACTCCAGGTCAGGGACTCGACTATGCTGAGAAGGCAGCAGAGCACGAACAGATGACCGCAGTGCTACGGAACAGCCTGCAGCTCGGAGACACCACCCCGTCAGTCCTGCCTGGGCTGCGCACCCGCACCAGAGCTGGCCGAGGTAACTACAAACCTACAGTCTCCCTTACTGTAAATAGAGAAATACATACTACTCTCCAGTAATACTAATAGTGTTGGGTCGTTCATGAACGATTCAATCTTTTTGAATGAGTCTTTAATGTGACTCAGAAGAACGAGTAGTCTCAGAGCGTGATTAGTTCATCTTCTACAGGGTGCGCTTACGCAAAGAGCGTCGCAGAACCTCTGTAGGTTATGAACAGGAAACAGAAATGAGCGGTTCATCTCTGAGTCCTTCGTTCTTTTGTCACAGTACTGTAGTGTCTATGAGAGTCACATGACAAGAGAACAAATGATTCAGACCAGAAGATATGAGAGGTGAGCTGCTCATTCTGTTTCTCATAATGATGTCCTTATTGTAATATTTTCATTACTGGAATAATAGCTAAAATGTGTGTATGTAGACGTGCTGGAGGTCTGTTTATTGAAAGTGTAACATTTTACTTTATTTCTGATCAAAAGAATGAACTAAACTAAAGGAGTCATTTCTAGAATCATTTTCAAGATTCGCTTCAAGGTTCAAAGAACTGAGTCACTAAAATGATTCAAACTTCCCATCACTGCTATGCAACCAAAAAACTCTCTCCAGAGCCATATTCAGGAAAAAAAAAAGTGTGCTTTCTGTGTCCATATAGGCCGCATGGGACTGTGGTCCTCTGCCAATGAAGACACGTCTAATTGCATGGAAGACACAGCAGATGAGATCATGGAGCGCATAGTAAAATCAGCAACTCAGGGTCCCAGTCAGCGTAGTCAGCCTCGCGAGAGGAGACGCTCAAGAGCTAACCGCAAGTCCTGTAAGTCACTGCATGACATTTACAATACAGGACACGAATGTGTGTGTGTGTGTGTGTGTGTGTGTGTGTGTAGAATAGTAATGTCTTGTATTACACAACACAGAAATGATGAATCACTGCATGGTTTCAATCACAATACTTGTATGTGCATAAATATTTAGGTTTTGCTTGTAATATGTTTCTAGCATGTACTGGCATTTGCTTTGTGCATTGGAAGTGAGATCCTTTGGGCCTAGCAAATAGGTCAGTCTATCTACCGGGTGAGAGGGCAATAAGATGTGAAGCTCACAAGAGAAATAGACCATGTTCATTTAAATTCTGCAGAGGTCTGAGAGGGAATGGTCAAGGTTTCTGTTGAAGTTAAGTTTGCATAGTTTCTATAGACTGAGTGCAAATTTTTGGCATGATTGTGGAGAACTGGGCAAACTTTCAGGAGGACAGGAGGCATGGGCCCAGTAGCCCTGGAGTAACTCAGACGTGGTAGGAATTGGTCAAACTTTCTGCAGGAGCATTTGGGATTGGTTAAAGGTTTTGCATGAGGATCCTGGATTGGTGACCAGAAATTAAGGTACATTAGAAATTAAGAGACATCTTCTACAGGAGTGGGGGATTTGGCCAAAGCGTTGGTCAAGTGGATCTATGGGATTGTTGAGGATTCGTCAGATCTCTCTCAGGAGTGGGCAGAAATGGGATTTGAAAATAAATAAATAAAAACCAGTCTGGCACATATCTTTAACTAAATACATTTTTTACTTTTGTCGGTTTTGGTGCTGAGACTTTAGTACCAAGTATCAACTTATTACTTAACAACCATAGGAAGCATGTATTCTCAATTAAACATAAACTCTGGTTGTACTCCAGCCCACAGATTTGTTTAATTTTTATTTTTGTACGTGTGTGTGTGTACACTAGAAGAGATCCATGAATTTAGAAAAAAAAAAAAAAAAAAGGTCTGTCACTATTTCAATAACTTCATGCAACATTACAGCATTTATTTCTGACCAGAGTTTCATTCATTTTTGGCCCAGATTTAGTATTGATGATGGAAGAGTCAAACCACTGGCATCCTAAATATCTTTTAAGATCATGAGTCTGTGCATGAAAATTAATCCTTATTTACCCAGAACCACTCTTTCAATCAGTTGAGCTTGATGAATCTTGCCATTGTTATCCTGGAATATGGCCGTGCCATCAGAGATGAAAAAATGCATTGATGTGATAACCTGTAACCTTTTCCTATTGCTCCAAGGTTCAATCAAATTGAAGCCTTTTTTAATATTGTCTCACTAACAAATGGTTTTCCTATGGCCACAATACTGTTTAGTCCTAATCATGTGTGTTTTTGTCACATTGTGCGTGTATGGAGGTGCTCTTATACTTTCACTATTTAATATAGCTCTTATTTCTGCTGTTAAATTCTTCTTCTATCATTTGACATTACTTTGATCCGCCAGTTGTTCTGTGAAGTTCTTAGTCCAGTTCCTATAATTTCAGCAGTCTCTCTTTGCTTGATGCAGACCAATAATTCGACCCTTCTAAAAAATCTTTTTTTTTTCACAACTGTGGGATAAATCTGTCCACTGCATTAGTTAGGATTGAAAGAATTGTTCTCTGCTGAAACATGTTAATCACTAGAGTAATTATCCAATCAAAGCCTCTTAAGTATTTGCTTATTTAAATCTAAGTATTTTTTGGCAAGGCGGTGTATATAAAATTTGGTTAATTTGAGATAATTGACTAATACAATAACGCACATCTGTTTTTCTTGCAGTAAGAAGAACACTGAAGAACGGGCTCACCCCAGAGGAGGCACAGGCACTGGGATTAGCCAGCGGCTCTGAGATGCAAGTGTGACGCAGAATAGATTCAAGCAGCTCAGGGTCTAAAGACACACACAAACACACTCGATACAACTGATCCTGGACACTGCAACCTAAGCATGCTGATTGAAAGACATATTTCTTGACAAATACCACTTTTACTGCATTTTTAAAATACAAGCACAGTATTAGCTACCGTTCAACTTTCAATTCTAGTACACAAACCTCTAATACTTACACACAAACACACACTCACACACACTTGTAGCCCTGTTAGCGAAGAACCAAGTTCTCTTCAGAGACAAACGTACAGTACTAGTGTTTCTTACCACTGTGGCCTTGAGTGTGAACCCGAAGATCAGTGCTTTTAACAAGGCCGATCTCTTGCACTCTGGTTATCAAATATTAGCTGTTTGGTGAAATCTTGCCTGCTTCGGTTAGTAGCACACTCAGCATTCATGTCCAGTGGAAACTGCAGAGCACAGATTTCTTGAAATCGCTGACATAAATGTCCTAAGGGATGATTCTCTCTGCACTGCTGTGGTATGAGTTTTTTTGCACGTTTCTTTTTTATTTTTATTTGATACGGATTTTGGATTGAGCCTGAGATGAAATACGATCAGAAATATGCAACGACACGTCTGACCTACAGCACCTTCTGCCATTGTACTGTAGTCCATCTGCTAAAAGTGGTCAAGGAGAATCTGTTTCCAGACAAAACTCAATCTTAGTCTTAGCCCAAGAAGAACCTCAATGCTGCCTTGATGTTAACTGTTATGAGTTCACTTTTAAATCATTATTGTGATGCATGACAACTATACTCGTGGCATTCGGTTATGACGTGTGTCTTCGGAAAGAGCAGGATGTGGTCTCTTCAGCACAGCGGCACTATGGTTTTCTTTTTTTGTTTTTTTAGAAGGAACACGTAATGTGATTCGGTTACACAAACTCATTAAATGTCCATTCTCCAGCCTGAAGCCCAAAAACGTTATTCTGACAATCCACACAGCCGTACTACACGACCCGGTAGTACATCCCAGCACCTTATTACATTGTACCATGTCATTTTAAAGCAATGTCAAGTATTAACAAGAAGAAGTATCTGTTTCTTTGTTTTGCTTTGTTTTTATTGTTTTGTTGTCTGATGTCTTCTTCTCAGATAACAGAGTACTGTAAAATTAAAATGAACTAGATATCTAATGTAGAAACTAAATGGTCCCTAAGAAGACAAATGCTGTATAATTGTGTAAATCTTTTGTTTTAATTTTTGCATCAGTTGCATTTGTATTTGTATAGAATAGTGTATTATAGGTCAGAAGCAGTGTTATTCTGTGTTAATTATAATTTAAGAAAAGTAAGCAAGCCATTTTTCAAAACTACAAGGAAGCAAGAGAGTTGAATCAAAGGGAGCGTCTGTGATGTCAGTTTGATGCTCAGCGATGTTTGCTTTTGTAATTTTTTATTTTTTTTCTTTCCTTCCTTTTTGCACAAACTTGAAATTTGTTTGGTCCTCGTAAATCCCACTCACCCACCCACCCTCAACTCCTGCTCAAAAGTCTTTCAAGTTCATTGCACTTCGGTACAATCAAATTGAGTTATGTCCAACCTTTTTTTGCTGCAAGTGCCATAAAAAGTGGGTATTGAATAAGAGTACCAAGAATGTGAATTTATCTTGTTAATACTCACAGCGAAAAAGTATATACTGTATACAAATCTTGCAATAAATAGCTTTTATGAAGCATCCAGAGAAATGCTGGTGTTAAGTCGAGTGTTTTCATTCATATCATGCAAAGAAAGAGTGTAAATTTCAGTACAATAACTAACTATTGTACACCTTGAAATATACAGATGCATCTCAAAAAATTAGAGTATCATTTTTATTTATTTAAGTAACTCATTAAAAGAAACTGAAACGTGTATATAGATTCATTACAAACAGACTGATTAGAATATTACTTAAGACCACTTAAAAAATAGATTTTTAACACAGAACTGTTAGACTACTGAAAAGTATGAACATGTACAGAATTCAGTACTTGGTGGGGGCTCCATTTGCAGCAATGTGGCGTGGCATGGAAGTGATCAGTCTGTGGCAGTGCTGAGTGTTATGGAAGCCCTGGTTGGTTTTAATAGAGGCCTTCAGCTCTTCCACCTTGTTGGGGCTGGTGTCACATCTTCCTCTTCACAATACCCCAAAGATTCTTTGTGGGGTTTAGGTCGGGCGAGTTTGCTGGCCAACCAAGCACAAGGATACCCTGGTCCTTAGACCATGTGTTAAAATTTTTGGCAGTGTGGGTAGGTGCCAAGCCATGCTGGAAAATGAAATCAGTATCTCCATAAAACTGGACAGCAGAGGGAGGCATGGAGTGCTCTAAAACTTCCTAGTAGAAGGCTGTGCTGACCCAGGACCTGTGATAAAACAGTGTACCAACACCAGCAGGTGACATATCACCCCACATTATCACTGTCTGTAGAAAAATCACACTGGTCTTTGAACAACTTGAATTCTGTTTCTCCCCACTCTTCCTCCAGACTCCAGGACCTTGATTTCCAAATGAAATGCAAAATTTACTATAGTCCAAAAAATAACTTTGAACCACTGAGCAATGGTCTGGTCCTTCTCAACTTAGACCAGGCAAGACACTGCAATTGTTGCCTCTTCTTCAGGAGTGGCTTGATACTAGGAATGCAACAGGTGTAGCTGTGTGTGGTGGCTCTTGCTGCACTGACTCCAGCCTCACTCCACTCTTGCTTGACAATCTTCTTAAGGTTGCGGTCATCCCTGTTGCTTGTGCAATATTTCCTTCCACATTTTTTCCATTCAGTCAACTTTCTATGAATATGTTTTGATACAGCACTCTGCATACAGCCAGCCCTTTCAATGATGACCTTACCCTGATGGCTTACCCACCTTGTGGACGATGTTGATTATCATTTCTGGACAACTGTCAAGTCAGCTTTCTTTCTCCAAACTCCTACTGAACGAGACTGAGAGATATATATAATGTTATACCATATGAATAGTATTTTAATAAAATTTTTAATCAAAACCTAACGATTTTTTTTCATGCATTTTAAGCTGTAATCAAAATTAAAACAAAAAATGCTTGAAATATTTCAATTTACACAATGAATCTAGATTACGTTTAAAATTTTGAACTGACATGAAAAAATTTTTTAAAATATTTTAATATTGAGATGCACTGTAAATCCTACCAACATTCAACCACTTCTTAAACCATTTCAATAACAAGAAGCCAACATGTAAATACAAAAATACCTGGAAAACATGTCTCCACCACCTAGGTTAAATAACACATTTGCATAATAAACATTTTGATTTATTAGGTTTAAATGTAATATGTAACATGGTAGTGGTCTTGATAATTTTGCTAAGTCACTTACTAACCCGACTTGATAATTAACTGATGATGCAATTTGTTGAATCAGGTGCAATTTTTTTGTACTCCTATAGCAGTGCTATGGCTCTACTATAACAAATCAATTGTCCTCATCTGTTTAACGACAGACGAAACACCACACGAATCCTGATGTCACCAGTTTTATTTAGGGTCGTGTCCATATGGTTCACTTGCAGTGCCCATCAAGCTCCTCTAAATTGAGCTCTAACGATGGAGAACCTGATGGAGGATCATTACAATCATCATTGTATGACAAATTTAGTGCAATGGCAGACACAAATATGTCTAATGCAGTTAAGATGGTGGTTGTACAGAACCATACAAAACAACCCGAAGGTGTAGTAAACAATTCTGCCAATAGGGAACTTGCATTTCAAAGTCTCTGTGGTCTTCGTCCCCAAAGCTGTTGGCATGGACACAAAAATACAACAGCAAAGCAAAGATTTTACAAAAACCAGCAAGATTACAAATCTAATTGAAAAACATATCACTAAGAAAAAGAGCAAAGACAGTCAGAAAACTGGGATTCACAGGAAATACAGTGCAAACTAAGGTCTTTTTTGTATTTTAGATGTACAAATCAACTAAAATCAATGATAAAATTATTGGAATATTAATGTATGTGGATTTCTGCGCTTTTATAGCAATCACGTTTTACTGTCCCTGAACAAACGTTTGCACAGTACTAGAAATTAACAATTTCTCTTCAAAGTGAGAAGAGGATACACATTTGCATTTAAAATTTACTATTGCTCAGATTCAATTTTGTTAAAATATAACCGTTTCCTGCTTACAACTTTCTATGTGCGTTTTCAGGGATGTAACATCAAAACAGCTGTTTCTTTTTTTTTTTCTTTTCTTTTTTTTTTTAAAGCACCAAAGCATACACAAATATGACCCCTTTTTGGTCAAATATTTGATATTTGAACTGGTATAGTGCAGTTTACATAAGGAATCATAACTCAAGTTACAAGGTTACGTGATATGTGATAAAACAAGCGTGTACTACGAAAAGAATAACTGAGAGAAAAAGCAATGTCGCAAGCAATTTTACCGACTTCAGCCTGGAACACTGCAGTCATAAAGCAATGCATGGCTAATTTACTGAACTGAATATCCGAGTTATTTTTTTCAGTTTTTCACCAAAACTGCAAACAGAACAAAAAAAAAAGAAGGAAAAAAGAAGGGAAAAAAAAGAATAAGGAAAAAAAACAGTACGATGTATCAAGCATAAAAGATCAGTCAAGCACCCATAATCAATATCGATGAGCGCGTGGTAAGACCTCGCTTCCCTGGAATCAACTCCTAAATATTTGACTAACATCATTTTGCAAATTGCACATCATTTTCTCCAGACTTCTGTAAGTTTCATTGCATACATGTTTGGCCAGGCTAGCTTAACTGGGAGAGCGATGTCAGCTTATAGATTTTTAAACAGTTATTCCTAACTGTTCTTTCAGTTGTTCGTATCGCCAGTCCTTTAAGGTCTGAGCTGAATAAATTAGTCCCTTAAGAAATAAAAGAAACTACACTGACGAGATGATGGAGCACACTTACAGACAAATAAAGCTCAACATCCACAAGTTTAAAAGCCTTAAATGGTTTTATCAAAATGTAAATCCCCTATAAGTAAGGGAAGGAAACTGAAGGTTCCAATCTTTTTTTTTTTTTTAAATCCACAAGAATTCAAGACTGAAATATAGCACCAACATACATATAAGTTCATGGCAAGTCTTGGGTTTTTAGACTCTGTTTTGCACTTACAATGAGACAACCCTAGCAACAAGTGTATCGCAGACTGGAGGCTGGCCAATTGCTCAAGTTCCCCTGAGATTGAAAAGTGCAGTCACAGTGATGTCATCTTCCAGCCTCCCTCAGTGCAAGGCTAGTGGGGAGCCTCCAGCATCTCCATCAGGAACGTCTCAATGGGCGTGTCTCCGATCAACTTGAAGAAAAAAAGGTGTTCCAGACACTTGAGCCCAATGGAGCGCAACGCAGGCAATCTGAGCAGGAGCTTGGCAAACCTAGATGAGGAAAGTGAGAAAGGGATGAGTGGGGGTGGGGGTGATGGGGAGTGCTCAACAAGGAATTCTGGCGATCTCAGGTATTTTCTCCACATGCTGAAATGAACATTAACAATACGAAACAAATCCTATGTACATTTAACAATTAACACTAGTTAGTTTAACTCTGTCCTAGTGTTATAGTCCAGTTGCACCAGAGAAACCTGGTGTTGATTTCTAATGCATAAAATGCTTCAAATTCAAAACAAAAAGATTTAAAAGTTTTAGTTACTATTTTTCCTTGAGGCTTTTCTTGCAAACACTAGTCCACTACAGCTCTGAGATCTCTCAACGTGTGTTCAATACTCATGAGATTAATCTGTTGTGGTGGAAGGTGCTGCAGCTCAATCCATGTTACAAAACATTCTTCTGCAAGTATGTTATGACGAGCGTTATCCTACAGAGGGGGTTAAGATTTAGATTACTTTCTTCTTCTTCTTTGTCTTTCGGCTGTTCCCTTTCAGGGGTCGCCACAGCGAATCATCTGCCTCCACCTAACCCTA
>JAOTQY010000045.1:23201761-23213388 GCA_026413445.1 Dolichallabes microphthalmus
TACTAACAAACAATAATTATCTGTGTAATCATTTATTTTATAATGTACATTAAAATAATTATTGATCAATTAAACAAATAAATAAAAAATAATCCATACTGTAGCCTAACAGTTTAATATGTTTGATGTCCTGTGAGGTATTTCTCTGTAATCTTGTGTATTTTCCTTTAACATATTTTTGTTATGTAATACAATCATTTTGAAATATGTTTAAAGGTTAATGTAAAAGGATGGTGTTAGTATACTTTTAAAGTATTAACTGGTGGTACATTTTTTTATTAATATATTTGCAATGTACAATAGAACATTTTAATATATTTCTAATAAACTAAAGTGTATTTTCTTCATGGGAGGAGCTTATTAGTAGCTTATTTTAAGATAGATTATAGATAGATATTAATTAGAAAAGGTGATGTGCTGTGCAACTGTGGTGAATTAGGAGCCCAGCAGCCTTACCCAGTATATAGTGGGATATACTGTGTATTCCTTTTATTCATTAAACATTCCTAGTATATAATATGAGGCAGCTTAGTGGGGTAGTGACTAGCACTGTGTCCTCGCATCTCCAGGACTGAGAGTTCAAGTCCTGCTTTCGGGTCTGTGTGCATGGAGTTTGCTTTTTGCCCCCATAGTCCAAAGACACACAGGGTAGGAAAATTGGCATTTCCAAGTTGCCCGAAGCGTGTGATTATGTGTGCATGTTGATGCATGCAGTTGATTGGCACCCCTTCCAGAGTGTACTCTGTGTTGTACCTTGATTTCCCTGGTCTCCAGGTCTCTCATGGCTCTGTACAGAGATAGACCTTGAACCTAGTATAAAGAATGAGTGAGAAAGTGTGACTTTCTACAAAATAGTACCTCATTACTATAGCTGTATGTTTCTTGATTAACCACAAGAGGGAAGCATGCTACTTTGATATTTTAACAGTGTAATTAATTTGTGATGGTTTGACACTGTAACAGTGTAATAGTTTTGTAACAGTTTAGCAGTTTTGTTTTGGAATTGTAAAAGTGTAGCAGATTTAATACAATACATATATCAGAAATATCATACAATATCAGGAAACCTTACACAGTGGTGTTACCATGCAGCTGGTTTGCTTTGGAATTTTTATTTATTTTTTATTCTTTGTGAACTAGTAGTGCTTTAAATTGTGTAACTGTGTTGCTTTGGCATTGGCACTGTTCCAATTCTACTTTAACATTGTGTGTTCCTAACTGCTGATCATTTTACAGCCTATGACAGGATTTTGTCATACAGAAAGCCTGATGGATCATATGGAGCATGGATGACCTATCCCACCAGTAACTGGTAAGGGCTTCTCTAAGCAGGTCTGAAACATCAGTCTTTGTAAAATGCTATTGTATTTTGATAAACTGCACTGCAGCATATAGTAGTGTTCTTAAGAAGGCTTAAGAAAACAGATCATGGTGTGGCATAAAAATTTGCATCTGTTTATGTTCTGCTGCTTCTCGCTAGGCTAACTGCCCTGGTAGTGAAGGTGTTATCTCTGGTGTCCGAATGTCAGTTAGCAACTTCTGAAAACAGAGAGATTGTCTCACAGCTCGAAATTCGGAAATCAGTCAATTATCTTATTAAACAGCAGCACGATGATGGGTCGTTCAGCGATCCCAATCCAGTCATTCATAGAGAAATGCAGGTCAGAAAATTCTTTGCCTTTTCTTTTTGATTATATTAGTTTTTCTCACTACATCATATGAGGAAAAAACGTAGGGTAGATTGATATTGACCTTATGCTGTGTCTATCCTGTTTCACTTTCAGGGTGGAATTGGGGGTGTTGAACAAAATGCCTCCCTTACTGCATTTATAGCAATTGCTCTTAATCGCTCCCTTCCTTTCTTGGACCAGGAAACAGAGTCTGTGGTAAATAGCACTGTCCATGCAGTATCAGTAAATAGCACTGTGTATGTACAGTACTGTAGTATCAGTGTATACAGGCGGATCATACAGTACTGTAGCAAGACAGTTAAATATTTGGCTGGCAAAAGTAGTAACACTGCATTATTCCATGTAATTTGTAACATTTAGTACACTTTTTCTCTAAAGTTCTTTATAAAGGTTTCTCAATTTCAAAAATGCTAAATAGTGAAATAGCATGGTAAATGCCCATTTTTGCCCTTTGTGATTTTTAGCACAGTAGCATCTCTAAAGCCGCCACATATCTCCGCGATCGTGTTGGTGAACTGCAGAGGTCATTTTCTTTGGCCATTACAACCTACTTCTTATCCACTATCCCTAAAGACAAAACAGTGGCTTTGTCAGCTTGGGAGAGACTTAAACTTAAAGCAGTAAAAGGTAATACATTTGTTTCACTCAGTTGCTGGGACATACCTATGATCTAATCCAGAGATAAAATAACAACTTCTGCCTTCTTACACCATTCAGAGGATGATTGTAAGGTGTGGCAGGATAGTGAGGACATGAGATTGCTTGGTGAGAAGAAACAATACCTGGTTCCCTCATCGGTGGCTCTTGCAATAGAGACCACAGCATATGCTCTTCTTGCTGCATTAGAACATCAAGATTTTGAAGAAGCGAAAATGGCTGTCTGCTTCCTGTCCTCCAAAGAGAACTATGGAGGCGGGTTCAAATCCACACAGGTGAGCCAGCATCAAGAAGATCATTATTTTTGTCTTATTCCTTTTTTGACAGTAAGAATAAAAGGCATCATATTAAAGATTAATTTACAACTAATGTTATTATTTTGTTTTAGGATACAATTACAGCCTTGGAAGCACTCTCAGAGTATGCATTGCGTTTACCCCCAGTGCCATTAAATAATTTCAAGGTGCATTTCACCAGTCAAATGAGGAATGAAAAAGAGTCTCTGTCCTTGACCAGGAAAGGCGAGAAAGTGGAGACGGATTTAAAGGTATACTAAGTTGTTGTCTGTGGACTGCTAGATAATTTATTCACCAGAAACAGCAAATCTGATGAAAGGGATCACATTGCAGATTTTGGCTATTTTAAGCTACAGATCAAACTGATGATCATCCATTAGAAAACATATTCCTAATGTCCTGTTTAAAGTCAGTTTGTTCTTTCTATCAGTTTTCTCCTCTATGTTTCAGAGGCTGCTAGGAAGTGAAATCACTGCAAACATTTCAGGGAAAGGTCAAGCAAAAGTAAAGGTATTACATAAATTAACTATTATTTCTTGTTTATGAAATTCTAGGTCAGTGTCGGATATGAAAAGACACTCAGATACTTTTATTTCTCTTCACAGGTGGTAAAGGCATATTACATCCCGGACAGTTCCAGCCATTGTACTCAACTCTCGATAAATGTAACAATGACTGGGAAAGTAGACTACACTGGTAAGGAAATAATACAATTACAATTTGAGGTTTCTTTTTCACCCTCCTTATCCATGAATTGATGTCATTTTACTCACAAACACCTGCATTGCTGGTGATGAAAGAATCGAAGACAGAAAGTAAATAAATAGTCTATTTTCCAGCTCAGATCAAAGAAAACTATGACTACGCATACAATTATGATGTTCAGGATGAAAAGGATGAGGTGGAAGACTTCCCTCGCTCAGCCATCGAGTGGTTCGATGCTCGCACCAGACGCAGACGTGACACTGAGCAGAGCCAGAACTCTGATAACAAAGTCATGTACCAAGTGTGCATCAGGTGAGGAAAACATAATACTCTCAAAAAAAAAAAAAACTTGGTGGATTTGTAGCTCTAATGCATGTGTAAAAAGATGTGTTTTCCAGTGTGTTTCTTTAACCGCAGTCACTCCTTGGAGAGGAACCTCACAGGCATGGCTATTGCTGATATCACATTGCTCAGTGGCTTTGAGCCTAATACTGATGATCTAGATTCGGTCAGTGGTTTTGTACTATATGGCATTCCTTGGTTTACAAGCACAAAGTTAGTTAGTTTTTTTGTTAATTTATGTTGTTAAAATTTATGTTGTCAGGTCAATCTGTCTTGTCTCCGCTAGCCAGATAACTAGGCCTCTTAGTTAACTAGTTTTAGTTTTTCTGTTAATTTATGTTGTAAATTTATGTTGCATGTAGCACCTTGGTCCTGGAGGAACATTGTTTCGTTTCACTCCGTACTAACTTTATATGGTTGAAGTGACAATAAAGCCTACTTGAACTTGAACACAAAGAGACAGTATAATATATATTTTTACATACTGTATTCACCAAACATTAAATTACTATTTTAACAGCTGAAGGATGCTGAAGCTTCATATATATCTCACTATGAGGTTGCAAATGGAAGGGTCCTGTTATATTTTAATAAGGTGAGACAAATAAATCAAACACACACATACACATATATGCAAAGATAGCAGTAACACTGTGTCCTTCATCAACAGATATATAATGGTCAGGAATGTATTGCATTTGAAGCTGTACAAAGAGTGCCAATAGGTTTGCTGCAGCCTGCTCCTGCTACATTCTATGACTATTATGAACCAGGTAGGAAAACAACTCTTTTACTTTTTTTATTGTACTCAAGCTAGAGGCAGATCAGTGGTTATGGTGTTAGACTGTTGATCAGAAGGTTTCTGGTCCAAGCCGCAGCATCATGGAGCTATCACAGTTGGGCGCTTAACGCTCAGGTGTTGGGCTGGAAATCCAACCTTGTAGGAAACTGAAACAATGGATACTTTTTCAGGAGTGGAGAGTATTCAGCGCTTGTTGTGCCTTATGGCACGTGGATGGATCCTTACCTCTTACTTTTATTGAATCTAGTTAGTCTAACATCTGAGTCCATTTGACACCAGTGGACAAATAATTAACAGATTTTAAATATTTGTCTAGAACCTACAGGTCAGGGTTTTACACTGGAGGTTTGTGTTTTATGTAAACTCTTACTCCTGCTCAATTTAACAGAAAGAAGATGCACTGTGTTCTATGCTGCACCAATGAGAAGCAAGATGGTTTCTGCTCTCTGCTCTGATGATGTATGCCAGTGTGCTGAAAGTAGGCCTTAATCTTATTTTTGATTATTAAAACAATATATGCTTATAATATCTAATCTATGAGGAGCATTCGAGTCAAACTGGAATTTGTGCAAAAATTTCTCATTAATGAAGGCGTACAAATCGAATAACATATACATAGGACTGTACGGTGACGAGACTCTTAGCCTCAGTAAAACATTTTGCAAATGTTATAAAGAAGACCAAATGTCCATGAATGACAATCCTGGCTGTGGTGGCTCAGTGGCCCCTGCAGTCAAGCACTAGTATAGGAAGTACTGGGATAAGGGCATTTGTATAGCAGGGTATTATATACAGAAGTTAGGTTTTACTCTCATAACTGTTATTCTGCACAATAAAAAATTCCAGGTTGACTTCAAGGACGACCCTCATATTATGCAAAGTGAAGCATGATGGGAAAGGCATTGCTTAGTGCTAACCATACCATCACTGTGCCTTTATATCCATGTGCATGATCTTGTTTGTGCAATGAAATTCAAATTTAAGGAAAGGTCAACATGCACACTGATGATGAATAACTTGTTTGTTTTCAGATCCTTGTTTCAAAGAAAAGCAATCCTCAGAATTATCACGTATTTCAAAGGACGACCGCTTCAGGCATGCCTGTTATGAGCCTGTAGCAGATTATGGTTTGTACTTAAATTAAAAAACTTATAAAGCATTAATTCCCGTTGTCTTCTGGTAAGGGAAAAATAATCCAACAATTTAAATGCATTACTTTTAGAACTGTGTCTGCTTATGAATTAAAAATGGATGTTTATGATATTTTATGTCTTTATTTGAATTTGTACATAAAGTTTTACTTGCTGAATTAAATAATATTAAAGCTGATTTTACATGAACCATTTGGTAATGTGTATAAAATAAAATGAAAATAGTTTTTGGTGCTACGTTTTAATTCAAATTAAGATTTTCAAAACAATTCAGTAGGTAATCTAACTGGATGATGGCTTTCACCTCAATGATTTCAACAAGTATATTTGAAATTGATAATGGCAACAAAACTGATCTAGAATTTTCTGCACCTGATTACTATAAAACTAATTTAAAACCAGGGAATAACTGCAGTTTGTGCTTCAATTACAAATACATCACTTACAATTTCAGATAAAGGCAAAATAATTCAGATTTGCACATTTTAAATACAAACTTTTTTCAATATCTGTATTTTTAGATTTATTTTAAAAACCTTCTTTACTAATTTCGAAAATCTTAAATTAGGAGAAGTTCTTTCAGTTCTTCTGTGGAATCTTGTGATCTAGAACAATTTCCATTTATAAGAAAGAATGCCATCAATCAATGTCTGTGTTTTTTAGGGACCAACTAAATTGTCCCTGCTTTGTCTTTTTTAATTGGGATTGGGTTGTCTTGTAGGCTTTATTGTCAATGTGGAATCTGTGGAAGATAAGAGAACCTTTGACTTTTACCACACCAAAGTGATTGAGGTCCTCAAATTCAGTAAGTGTTTGGAACTGATTTAATGTTCTTACGCACATGATGTCTGTCTGGCAGGAAGTTGGGTCATCCACTGCATGTGTAAAATCTGCCATTCTGCCTTGTAGATAAAGATGTCTTTGTGACTGAAGGTGCATCTCGAGTTTTTGCTAAGAGGAAACACTGTAAGAGTCAGCTGAAATTAGGACAGACTTACCTTATAATGGGGAAGGATGGCTCTACTACTGACCTCAAAGGACAGTGAGTGTTACAGTATCTTGCACTTTTGTGTTGACTTATTGTGTAGTGCCAAATGCTTTGCTCCTTGTCCTATGTAAATTATAAATCACTGACACGTTTGCATTCCCTTTCAGAATGGTGTACCTTTTGGATTCAAATACATGGGTAGAGCAGAAGTTTACCAGGGAGAAATGCTCATCAACAAATTGGCGTGACTACTGCAAGGGTCTTAAAGAATTCCGAATACAATACCAAGTTGACGGCTGTTCCCAGTAATTCAGTCAGTGACAAAATTGTGGTACAATAAGTGGGCCAGACTGGAGTTAGAGCTGTACAAGTTAATTGCATGATGGGACCAATTTGTTTCTGTCACTGAGAATCTGCTGCCCTATACAAAACTGACCACACTCTCATTTGATAGACACGCTAGCATAAAATTCTCTCATGGCTAGTTTGACTGCTATACATTGTTACTGCATTAGTTACAGTATAATTATGAAAGGCTTGTAGTGTTACACGTGCGTTAAACTCAATTATTTTCTCCACTTGACAGCAGAAATAATCACCAAATATGTCTAATTATTCTCATGCTTCCTTCAGGCAAACTTATATACTGCTTAATTTCACTGATGTTGTGTAATGCACTATTTGCTAGATCCCATATAGTAAATGTCATCTTGTTATTTTACCTTCTTTGCTGCTTGCAATGTGGCTGGTTTTTGCAACTGGTCATATATTGATTAAAGAAAAACCAATAAAAGAATTATGTGTATGTCAACATAATAAGACTGTAAAGCACAACAGTAAAATGTTTCAAGACAAGAAAACCAGAAGTCATGAGCCACTGACCACACACAGGTGACCACATAATAGCATGTGCTTACGTTAGCGTATCCACACACTTATTCATTTGGCCAACTCTTTCACCTGTACAAATTCTTCCATTTCAACCTTGTACAGTGATCTAGCTTCACTCAGCCGTTCAAAATGGGGTGATTCAGTTTTCCTGCCAATGCGTCTGTTTATTTTGTTGAAGTTGCCCACACTCTACCCTCACCATGGGGTGAGGTGTGTGAGAGGAGCCTTTGTGTTCAGGTGAATGCAAAACTGTCTGTATGTATGAAAAGGGCAGGACACAGGAGCTACTGTACATTCAAGAACTGGAAACACCTATTCTTAAGATGCTTTTAAAATTGTGTAAAAAATTTATTGCTTAAATCAAATGTTGAATTTAATCTGGTGGAAATGGCGAGAGAGAGAATGGCTTTAGGAGGTGGCAAAAAGTATAAAGAGCAGTGAGGGAGGAAGAGAGGAACGCTGAATCAGGAATCAGGAAGGAAAAGGTTAGGAAGGTAATGGGTGGGGGTCAAGAGATTGAGGTGAAGGCTGAGGTCTGAAGGGGAACTGGAACAAACCATAGCTTTATGTATTAATATTATTTTAATCTCTGAAGGCCAGGCCAATATAAGCAACCTGGGGACTTTGGCCATCACTTCAGTCAGGACCAGGTGAATGGCTGCCTTGTCTTTCTATCACTGTAAACCTTCTCATTACTTTAGCACCAATAAACGCAAATATGAATGTTTTGAAATGCATATATTTTCAGTTGCATTGAACAAAGGAATCTTTTTATATTCATAAATATGATTTTTTTAAATGCGACAAGCTGTGTGTAGTACAAAAAACAATCCCCCAAAATACCGTAACTGGGATAAGCATTTGTTCTTTTTCTTATGTGCAGTTATAAGGAACCAACTTCATACACAATAAATACATACACTACTGCACAAAAGTTTGGGATTACTTCCTAACTCCATGGTCATTCCTGATTTTTATTTCTTTATACATTGTAAAACAATGCTGAAGACGTCCAAAATATGCTATAGTTTTCTTTGAACAGTTGAAGTGTCTGCTACTCATGATCTGTTAAGCCCTCTTAATGGCTCTAATCCGAGGTGCTGTTGATTGGTGACCTTTGAGGCTGGTAAGTCTAAATGAACTTCTCCTCTACAGCAGAGGTAAGTTTTGGTCTTGCTTTTCTGGGATGGTCTTCATGAGAGCCAGTTTCATCATGATGCTTAGAGAGTTTTGCAAATGCACTTGACAATACTGTTCTTGCAGAACAATTCCAGAAAGGCTGTGTCTGTGGTTGCTTTTGCTGTTGTTACATAATTACCTAATTCCATGTGTTATTTCATACTAACTAAAATCCCTAGTATTGTTGTAGGATGTAGAAAATAAATCACTAAACAAAAACAAATTTGCAAGTGGTCACCGAATTTTCAGCAGTAGTGTACATATACACAAACGTATATAAATCCATATATACATACTTACAAAAATACATACATAAATGTAAATGTTTCTCCCAATACACAGCAGAGTAGCTTATATTTAAACAGTCTATCAGCAATGTGAAAACCTGCTCCTGAATAAATAAACACAGTTTGTGTGTTTACTTCTTATTTTACAAAAATATTAAAATCTTTTTGTATCTTAATAAATGTAGCTTTTTTTTCTACCTCATTAATCTATAAAATCACAGTTGCTTATGAGCTTGTCTGTGAGAGTTTGACAGTTTTTCCTTTTATAGTTGCTGACAACCAAGACCTGACATTAGCCCCACTAAAAAAGGCATATAATGTAGCATCCTGTGAAGTAGACCCAGGTAGGAAGAACAGACCACCCATAATGATACAGCTGGGGGCTGGTGACAAGCCCTCTTTATGTTTCAGCGGAAATGGGAAAAATCCCAAGACTAACACTCTGGCATACTGGGGGAAAGGTACTCGATATATGCTATATGGCATCACTGACATCACTAAGATTTATATAAATTCAGTGAAACAAATAAGCATATATGATCAAGTATGAACCTGTTGATATGGGTCTATGCTTAACTGCATGCTTATTTGTTGTGCTTAATATATGTTGTTGGAAAATGAATGAAAACCAGTTACGAAAATGTGGATGCCAGATTATGTTCAGATTATACAACATATACTGTATATAAGAAGATACATACAAAGATACATAAACATATAGATAGATAGATAGATAGATAGATAGATAGATATTGGAATGTGTTTAAACTTGTAGCATCCTTATTGTAGAGAAATAGAACTTGACATATATTTTTACCGTACTTACCGTAAATCAGCTGGGAGGCGGGGAATCTGGATGTTACATTTAAGGTCATAGGTTTGGTTGCCTCCCTCCTCAGGTATCAGTGTACCTTGTACAAACTTTCTTCCTTCTAGCTTCCTCAGTGAGTCTACTGGAGGGTCTCAAAGCAGATGGAGGGAGCCAAACAATAGCAACTCCAATCAGCATTTCAAGACCAAGCCCAAGTGAGTGTCCAATACAATCGTAATGAGCCAATCTTTCATGTATGTTCATTGTGATGCTACTTTAATGGATTCAAATGTTTAGCAAGTTGGAAAATTGATACATTGAAGGTTTATGAATGAATGAATGAATGAATAAAACATTGTTTATTATAGACATTTGACTTTCTGTGTTTAAACTGAATCGCTATTCTCTGAGCAAACTGCTGGCAAGGTACTTGACAGAAAGTGTAAAAAAGCAGATCCTGAGGCGTTATTAAATGGTAACATGGGAAATTTGCCATTATTTATTACCAGAGTAGGTTTTTTAGGGGCTCGGCTATATTAAACACTGTTTCCTTTAGTTTGGGGGGAGTAAGAGTTAACAAGATTAGCAAGTTAGTTTATAAGAAATTGCACTTGGGATCGTTTTATGTAAGAGTGAAGCCAAAGTGCTTCAGAGCCTGAGTACATAGTGTACTTCTGTTACTGTAAATGCAGTCTTGCTGGCAGGAATATTTTTTCTAATATTTCATATTGAACTTGTTCCTCTATTCTGTAAACAGAAGAATATTTTAAGAGCACTTTTTTACATTTGAGCCTCTGCATTACATTTAATGGGAAACCGTAGAATTATCCATTTTATTCTCCATATTTCTTCCTAAATCTACATGGAAGCCCACTTAAAGGAAATGTAATATATTTTATGGTAATAATAGATATATATGGATAAATCACTGTTAATTGTATGTTCTAAGATGTCTTTTCTTTCTTTTTCAGATAATACATATGATTTAGGCAGAAATATCTAAACTAGTACCAAGTGTTAATTCTTCTAAAACTGAACTATCACAGTAGATTATCAACTTCCACCCCAAGGCAGTGGCTGTTCCCCTGACGTCAAGTCATTATGCTCGTCTTCCTGGCTTTCCTCTTCTTACTAACCCCTTTTCCTACTTTTCAAGCCTCAGTTGGTGAGAGGAAAAATTCCACTAAAATAGCACCTCGTACTATCACTACGCTGCTGAATACCAAACAAAAAACTCCAACTGTTTCTCCTGCCTCAAAATCCAGTAATGTTAGTCAGACCCTGTTCTCTGCAACAATGCCTCCTGAGACTCCTAGCATTAAGAAAACCAAGGACAAGCCTCCCTCAAGTCCGCCCATCAAAGTTGTCATCACTGAAGGCTGCGTTCAGAAGGAGCCTCAGAAAGATAAGGTTGATGCCAGTAAACGGCAGGAAACAGAGCTGAGCTTGAAGCCAGGATCTCCTCTGGTGATGACGCACCACATCAGCCTAGTGCCAGGCTCTTGTACTGGGGGCTGTGAGGCTGAGATGACTGCACTGAAGGACAGAGTAGCGATCTTGGAAAAGGAAATGTCATCTTTGAAGAAAAAATGTAAGATGTCTTAGATGCATAGGTGTCACTTGAATGCATTTTTACCTGAATAAATGTATCAAATGTTCCTGTGCAAAATACGATTAGGTCTTAGGCACAAATTCTATTATTATTATTATTAATAATAATAATAATAATAATAATAATCTAATTTTTTCATGGCGTTCCCAAATTGCCCATAGTGTGTGAATGGGTGTGCGAGTGTGTGTATGTGTGTGTGCCCTGCGATGGATTGG
>JAOTQY010000045.1:23342178-23352392 GCA_026413445.1 Dolichallabes microphthalmus
AGCATTCCTTTACAATGTAGAAAGAAATAAACATCAGGAACCATCATGGAGTTAGAAAGTGTTCTAAAACTTTTGAATGGAAAAAAAATAGTTTTTTAGGTACAGTATTGTACATTATGCAGTATGTCCAAAAGTATGTATATGCCTAATTATCAGATTCGTATGTTCTTGTTGTACATCCCATTCCAGATCTGCTATAACATCCACTCTTCTTAAAAGGATTACCTCTAGATTTTGAAGAATGGCTTCCGGGATTTGTGCTCATTAAACCATAGGAACATTAGTGAAGTCAGGTCACTTGAGGACTTGTCAAACCATGTCTCTATGGACCTAGCTTTGTGGACACGACATTGCTATGCTGAGACATGTTTGGAATGCTTATTTCTAGTTAAGGGAAGTTCTTGATGTTACAGTAAACAAATGAATTACTTTATAGTGTTTGCTCCAGACTTTGTGGCAACAGCTTAGCAAAGTTAAGTGTACACAAATTCTTGGCCTTATAGTGTATCTACAGTACCAAATTTAAAGTAATTCACTATTGTGCACTTCTAAGTCTTCTTCATATCTTCATATTAAATTACATCAAATCATGCAGTTTAAATTAAAGAACACATATCTTACTGTGACAGGCTGCAAAGTGCCTACAGGTTCAATTTAAAAGTGGATTGTTTATGTAACAACTTCAGCAGCAGCCTCATTTCTCCCCTCGTCTGTTCCATGCACTCAGCATTCAGTATCATCAGGTCCCCACCGGCCTCATCATCTGTCATCATCTGTATCTGTTTCTCACTTATTCATGCCTAAAGATGATTTTATGATTGATTGATTCATAGGTCACTGTGTGGCTTAACCAACAAAAAAGCATTCCTGTGAAACGGGTCAAGTACAGGGACTGGATTGAAAATGAGAGCCAAAAACATGCAAAATGAGAGGCGATAAAGTGGTTTAGGAAGCCTGGAGAACTATTTCTCAAGACTAAATAAAAACATACAATAGAAGAAATCAAAGTCTGGCTCTTGGGAAGCAAGATATGAAAATGTGAGACGTGGCTCAAGACTCTTGCGCAGTACTGTATGCAGAGTGATCTTGGGCCTCTTCATTGGGCAGAATATTTCAATTCCCTTTATATTCTTATTTTTATGCATATGAACTTCCGTTATTATGTATGCCACTGGGTTTCAGGGAGGATTTTTAACAGAGGAATATAAAATACTGCTATAATGTTTTTGTTTGTTTAATTTTGCCACTTCTTATTGTCTTGCTGGGTGCCAATATTTCTGGATTTGTTGCAGTAATGTTTAACATTTTCTGTGTGTGTGTGACCTTTAGAACACACCGGTTCCTGAGCGGTCCGTTCTCCCCAGGGGTGGACATTGGGGCCCAGGTGCTGGTGGTGTCTAGTGACGCCCGCCTGCTGTTCAGCGGGGGACACTGGGACTGCAGCCTCCGTGTCACCACACTGGCCAAGGCCAAACTAGTGGGCAGAATCTGCCGTCACGTAGGTGAGACATGACAAGCCAACCTGACATTTTGATATAAAATCAGTGATAAATGTCCCATGAAATTAGTAATAAAGCTGAATTATAGAGAATGGACATGAATGTTTGTGCTGTTAAACCACAAGACCTTCAAAATCTTCAAAATATTTCTGATTCTAAATCCGAATTTATGCGTATATAAATACATCTAATCCTAATTATAAACTGACATTGTTTAACTGGCCTTGCTTAGAGTTTAATAATAATACACTAATAGTTCTCTAAATCTCAAGTGATTATTACGTATTTGTTCTGACACTGTGTGTTTTAGACGTGGTGACGTGTCTGGCTTTGGACCTGTGCGGTATCTACCTCATCTCAGGCTCTCGTGACACCACCTGCATGGTGTGGCAGGTTCTCCAGCAGGTCTGAACAACGTTTAATAATCTCATACTTTATGATGATTATATATAGTAGTGAACATCATGTCAGTCTTGTAGCCATTTATAGTCAACAAGCATTGCCAACCAGCATCTACTGTTTCCTCTCCGGAAGTCAATAAAGCAAAAAATGACAAAAAAAACTTTGACCCGAAGTATTTGCCATGGTAGAAAACTAGTGTTCCTGTGAATGAGCTGTTACGAATAAATATATCTTTGTTTATACCGCTTTATCCTGTATACAGGGTCACGTCTATATAACCCATACCATACATACTGTACATATACTCACACAAACACATACACGCACACTACCAGGAATTTGGACTGTGGGAGGAAATAAATTTTTCATAACCGTTCTTTCATATCTCTCTCTGTCTCTCTCTCTCATGCAGGGTGGTTTCTCCTGTGGTCTGTCTCCTCGACCAGTGCAGGTTCTGTGTGGTCATGATACAGAGGTCACCTGTGTCGCCATCAGCACTGAGCTGGACATGGCTGTTTCAGGATCAAAGGTTAGTCATCCTTAAAACTAGTCAGTCTTTTGTTCTCTCCTCGTTGCCACGAAACATCGAGTGTTTTCACTTCCTATGTCTCTCTCAGGACGGGACCGTAATCGTGCACAGCGTCCGACGAGGTCAGTATCTACGCACGCTGCGTCCTCCCTATGAGAGCTGCATTTCTGTCCGGGTTAACCAGCTGCAGGTGGGAATGGAGGGTCATATGGTGGCACAGACCATCCTGGAGGGCTGTGCTGCAGGGAAGGCAAGTCATCTCATTTAGTTTTCCGTCCTGCTTTATTGTTTATTTGAAGGCCGTGTTTGTATATTTATTGATTTGTGTACATTGCGTTCTAGGAGAAGTGCGGACTGTATGTGTACTCTGTGAACGGCACACTGATTGCGTCTGCGGTGCTGGACGAACCAGTGACAGCACTCTGTTTGGTTTCTGACTACCTCATACTGGGCACACTACAGGGCAACCTGCACATTAAAGACCTGTTTAGGTAATGAGTCTCCATCCCTACAGTAGCATCCAGAAATCTGTGACCATTTTTGCTTCTACTTGGCGTTCTTTTTCAAATGAACACGCGTTTTAATGACTGACTGTTTTATCAGCAATAACTTGAGCGAGAACTATGGACTTCACATGTTTCTGAAAAACATGAAAATTGTAAGTCTCAGAGAAAATGTGCTCTTTTATACAGAAGAGTAAACATGATTAATATCACAAGTTCGCTGAGATTTAAATAACGGCCTAGAAATTATGCAACATCTTGAATGCTGAATAGTCAGTATGTTTACAGAATGTTCACAATTACAATAAAAAGTATTTTTGAATCGAATTCAACCAAATATATTTTTATAGACTATTTTGTGTATGTGTGTGTGTGTGTGTGTGTTGCAGCATGAAGCAGGATGCTAAACCCTTGGCACTGAAGGTCCCTATTTGCAGTGTATCAGTCACCAAGGAGAGCAGTCACATTCTGGTGGGATTGGAGGATGGCAAACTCATCGTCGTGGGAGCGGGGAAACCAGAGGAGGTAACTGGGTGTTGTTGTTTTTTTTTATTATTTATACTTTTATTATAAAGTAAGAATGCTGACTTTATACCAATTTATTTAGACTTGTTGCGTCACCATGGAGATTTTTCCTTGACATCACTAATGATGCACCAGTCAAATTAATTACTGACTCATTGACGTCATGAGACACTGAGCAGAAGGTTGTGAGTTCAAATCTCAGCAATAGGGATTTAAACCTCCTTCTTGATTGTATCCTCACTCAGTTGTCCGCCAGTAGCTTTCAGTATCAACCTCAAAATGAGAAACAAATATTATCTTTGTGATATTGCTTGTGGTATGATCGCTGGTGCCAGAAGGCCTGGTTTGCGTACTTCTTTAACTGCTCATCTCCTGGGATTTTTACATCAATTCAATAATTAACAGGTTTGACCAAATACTTTTGTTCATATAGTGTATTTTCAACATGATTATGTCACAAAGCAAAAATTGCCATTTTGATTGAATCAGGTCAGTATGGACCATTTTACAACATTTCAGTTTGCGAAAGCTTGTAATCTTCGAAACTTTATACAGAAGTAGATTTTTTTCCAGGCCGCCACACAGAGAGATATAACAGTGCAGTTTCCTTATCCAAGTGTTTTTGTATCTGTATGTTATGTTATTTTTATGTATATTTCCTATTTTCAGAATCATAAAGCAACATTTTCTCTGTGGTTGTGTTCATTCAGGTGCGCTCAAGTCAAATATCTCGGCGTTTCTTCGGATATACGCGCAGAATCTCTCAGGTGTCTTCAGGAGAGACTGAGTACAACCCTACTGAGAATGCTGGGAAATGAGCATCATGTGCACTCCAGACTAGTCTTCAATAGGCTTTTTGTCACACACACACACACACACACACACACACACACACATCCCTAAGATGCTGACCCTCAGCACAGGTCTACATACTGCTGCTCTGGTTTTATGGAATAAAGCAGAGTTGTCCAAAGCTGCACTTTAGAAAACAAAGAGAAAGGAACATTTCTATTTTATTGTTTGGGATTTTTTTTGTTTGTTTTTAGCAGAAGTCATTCCAAAGATTGAGAGGCAGAGAGAGACTTACACTCACATGAACTGGGATGTGAAAGTCGAGTCAATCTCAGAGCCGGAGATTCTGGAATAGACGCTTTCTACTCACACACACACACACACACCTCTCTCAAGCTGCTGGACATGACCGGAGTGTATCATCTGTGACACTCGCTCCTTCGACTGTGCAAAACTTGAATTCGGACATTCCTGCAAGCTGATATCAACACCATTTGTCAGTGTGGGCGTGTTTAAGAGAACGAGAGAGAGAGAGAGGAAGAAAGAACATTCATTTATGTTTTTGAGCGAGTGCGTGTGAATATCCTGTGCTTACACACTGTTGCTTAAAGCAATAATCAATGCACACGTTATGTTTAGTCCTTTTACTTTTGCTTGATGTTATGCTCTTAATGCACTCTGGAGTTTTTAAAACCGTGTGCCTTAAAGATTCTGTCTAGTGTTTATATTGTACGACACTGTTACACAATTCTATATTTGTAATCACATTTTTATGTTCCACTCATGATGGTTGCTCTTGTGTGTGTGTTGTTGTTGTTTTCTTTAAATAGAGGTCTTGTGCACTGGTTCCAGGTTTTTTTTTTCATTTCCTGTCATATAAAAAGTGCCTTTCTGAATGTATACTTTCTTTACTTCTTATCAGTCAGCCTTCCTTCCGTCTTTTCTCTTCTCTCTGCACTGATCTCTCTTAAAGTGCCTCGACACCTAAAATCATTCAAGCCCGTATGAGTCTTGGCAATACATGAAATGGCTTTTACACTGGTCATATGGACTTTTACACATGTCTTGGCGTTAGGCAGAATGCCAGCCATTTCGAGTCGCCTGCACTGGTATGTTTTTCTTTTTTCTTTTTTTTTTTTTTGGTGAAACACTGAATCCTTTGAAGAGTGTTGGGTGTCTGTGGAACACATGGGAATGCAGCCATGCTGGGCTCGAGCTGCAATATCAGCCCCCCCCCACCCCTCTCCTCCACCCCCCCCCAGCCATGTAGACTCTTTACCACCCAGCTTTCCGCGCTCACTTTTTCTCCTGCCGTTCACATCACATGATCGATATTTGGTGCCTTTTAAACGCTCATGAATGCTGTTTTGTTTGGTTGTACGCACCTCAGCACACATGCACACACTTTTCCTATCCCAGCATACTACAATTTGCTCATCACGCTGAAGCAATGTCCTCTAGTTTGTCTTTCAAGTCAACACTGCTGTGCAGAGTGAATGAGTCTTTTCATGTTCGCACCACTGCCTGTCTTCTATTCATGCCCTGCACTCCGCGTAAACACGTTGGGAATAAGTGATGTGAGGAGATGCCCTGCGGTGGGCTCTGGCACGCACGCTGTTGGGAGATTTGTCTTTACACCAATTCATATTGCTGAGATCAGTCTTGTAGCTGGCTGGTGTTTATTATCCACCACACACATTACAGTCTGTCTCTTTGAATTTGTTCTTTTTTTGTTTTGGGTATGTATATAAGTGGGTGTGTACTGAGATAAAATACATAATGTTTCCTTAATTGTCCTGTTGCCTAATTTTGTATTGAGATCTCGTTTTAGACAATGATACATAGTAAAAGAAGGAATAATATCTGGGGATAAGGTTTGGGTTTATGGTTTATTCTCCTCCTATAATATTCAGTATCCTACTGTAGAAGTGCAAACCTTCTATTGACAGGTTTGGAGTTGTGCAGCACTTTTATTTTGATTTTATATGATAATGTTTATAAACATGCAATTTGTGTACCAGACTAAGTCACCAGGTCCAAGGGCATTGTTTACTAGCCTGGAAGATGAATTCTTTCTCCACAGAATGTAACCAAAAAGAAATACAAATTTCCACTTTAGAATTGTGAGCTTCTATCGTTTATTCATTCTTAGGTCAGGAAATGCAGTACATCAACACTTTATGAAACTTAATAAGTCTACATAAGCAGCTTGTAAGATTTGTAAGAATTGTTTTGTGTATTTCGCTTATTATGCAATGTTTCTGTAAATTAAAAACCTAATTAATGATTTGTAAAATAATTTGCTTTAATTTTAATTAAAGTCTTTAATGTCAATTAACGACTACTCCCAACTCTAATATACAGGGTAGTACAAAGAGTACAAAGAGACTCTGCTTTGACAAAAATATAAGGGGCGTTCAAGTCAAACAAGGACTTGTGATAAAATTTTGCATGAATAAAGGAGTACAACTGATTATTTACAGTACAGTGATGAGACTCCTAGTCGCAGTTAAACATCTGAAGAAGGCTGTACGCCCGTGAATGATGATCCCAGCCGAGGTGGTTCAGATCCCAATGTAGTCATTCAGATAAACACTCAGCAAGTGGAACAACGCCCGATCCTTGAAAATCAATGAAGGACTTTTCAACGTCATTCACAAACACGATTTGCATAATACAGGAACTAAGCTGGGAGTTATGGCCACATCCCTAGTATAGTCCTGACTTCGCTCCAAGCCATTTCCACATGTTTGGCCCATTAAAGGAATTCTTGGGAGGCCAGCATTTTTTGAAGCAGGAATTCTGAGAAAATCTTGATGTTATCCATGCACAGATAAGTGCATTAGTGTAGCAGGGGATTATATTGAAAAATAAAGATTATTTTTACTTATTCTGCGCAAACAAAAGTCCCGCTTTGACTTGAACATCTCTGTATAACACATTGCCAAAATGTCAAGCAGATTTGATGTAAACAAGCTTATTTGAGTGATATTTAAAAAATCAAGATTGTTTAAAATGCTTTACGATCAGTAAAGAATTTCTTTAGGATGGACCTCAGGGTCAGTACATTCCTTACTAGGAGAATGGAGTTACTGTAGATGATGATAATTGACAAGTATTTTAAATGTTAGTAATTGTAAAGCAGAAGCAGGTAGCATTTATGGTCATAATCTTTAACAAAAAAATTAAACACTAATATTCCTCTACATGTTTTCAAATAACCACTGTATACCTAAAAATATTTACTATGCAACCTCATGACCTAAAATGTTACCTGTAAATATATTGAACATGCAGACAATAATGTAAAACCTCGTTCAGAGTCAGGGCTATGCTTGAACGATTTCTCTTTAATGGTTGATTTTAAACTTCTTCTAACTCAAAGCCCAACATCTTGTCTCAGAACAGCTCTCTCTCTCTCTCTCTTTGGAAACATACCATTCCGTGCCTCCGTCCTCCTGTCCTGATGTGTCAACCCAATCAGAGTTGAAAAGGTCACAGTTACCCTACGTTTATCTGGCAGAGGAATCCTTTGATGCACTTGTGGGCCGAACATCCTGTAGTTCAACTCATAAACACCCCAAGGGGGACAATAGAGCCGGGGGTTGGAGGGGGACAGCCTGTGGCCTTTCCAGCCAGAGCACGCTCAGAGAGAGACAGAATGAGAGAGAAACAAGGCGGTGGTGGTGGTGGTGGTGTGTGGTGTGTGGGGGGAGGGGGGGGACACACCACTATTATGGTCACTATTCTGTCTCTGATCTGCCAGGCTGACAATGGGAGGAGGTCTCGACACCTCGCTCTGCATAAAAGCAGGTATCTCCTTCCCAGTCCTGAGGCAGGGGGAAGGAGGAAGAGAAATGGAAAGCCCCTGACAATTACTTGTTGTCTGAGTGCTTACTGTTAGAACCACAAGCACTTGTGAACAACCGCAAATCCTCTCCACCCCTCCCAGATTCACTGCTGACCACCTAGTTGTTAGCCTCTGGAGATCTACGGGATGAACTGCCTCTGTTTTTTATTGCAGCTTTCTTCTCAGTGGTCTCTATCTTCTTACCCCAGTATTACAATCCCTGTGTATCTGATTATGGGTTTGGACTTGAAGTGTAAATGCCATAATGCTGCAATCACTGATGGTATTGTAAAGGAGATTAAGAATTAAGAAATTGAAATCTAGACATTAATATAGATTAATTAAATAAGGATAGTACAATGTCAATGTCCTACCTACATCAGCAGAATGTAAATGAGAAATATTGGGGGGGGGAGTTCACATAACTTACGTGTTTTACTGAATCATCTGCACACAAACAGATTTATTAAACCAGATCTTTATATCAATGTTTCAGTAAATCCAGGAGGCTGGTTTAGTTTTTACATTTCCTGATGAATTGTAAAAATGTACTTTCTGTCCACCTGTGGAGACATTTCCTCAATTTACAATCAATTAAAACAGTCATGACTTCATAGTATTACTTCCATTATATTACTCCATTATTAACTCAAGCCATTATAGTTTTCATGTTTTTTCTCCCCTAACCAGTCAGTCACCTCAAGATAAGGTTTGTCCTGCTTATTTTCAGTCAGCATAGATGACAATCGGCAAGACAACTCTAACAAACCAAATACACATCGACGGCTGGGTTTTGACTGAAAAAGCAGACCGTTACCCTGACAATAGGGCAGTGTAGTCTGGTTGTTGATTTGGCCCTGATGAAAACAGGCTCTGGGATGTGCTGCTATCTGATCACCTTCATTCAAATGAATGCAAATTTTTTATGATTTGCTGATAATGAGAAACATATCTTATGATGAAGATCAACAATATCAAAATAAAATAAAAAAATTAAAAGGACAGCCTCATGACACAAAAATCTATCCACAAATCAATGATATCCACACATATCCAGCTATTTTAAATTAAATATTAAGGGGGGAAAAATCAATAAAAAGATAAAATCATAATTGATTAAATGGGTGATTGCTTAATAAAATTAAAAAAACTTTTCATAAAAGACATTTTCATAAATTTAGGCAAATCTCTATTTTCTTTTTACAATGTGGGCATAAATACCTATATAACACAAACTTTAATTACACACAATTCAAATTTAATTAAAAACAACTCAAATGTCTAAAACATTATTTCTGAAATTTTATGTCATTTATTGAAATATTTTAATGTGGATACAATGAAAACAATACTTGCAAACACAATGAAAATTTAAAAATTGAGTTAGAAAGGCATTTTTTATGTGTGTGTAAATCTGAACGAATCAGACTTGTCTTAAGGTTCATACTGTGCTTTACTTAACTGAGTCTCAGCGGATGCTGAGACACATATCTGTTTTATACTCTTCTCTTTTCCTCAGTAGTTGCATACTTGTCTTTCTGTGTCTCTTTGAAGCTCTCCCCTCATTGTATTTTGGGGGCTGTCTCCATTTGTTGTCCTCTGAAGTATCCAGACCTCATGCGGTGCATCCCTGTGGCTTTACGACTGCTGCCACTGATCGCTTGTTTATCTAGAAGACCTTCAGTCCCTCTGATTAAAAAAAAAAGAAAAAAGACTGGACTATCCATCTCAAGAAAAGAAGAGCATGCAGGTGTGGACAGTACAGGTTTCTACACTATAATGAATATGATGACTTTGACTTCAATAGTCATAAATGCTGTGGTAGACTGCCATCCAATCTAGGATGTAGTCCCACCTCATAGCCAGGGTTTCTTGGGTTCAGCTCCAGATCCACCACAGCTTCACTTATGGAAAGATTGCATGTTTCACAGATGATCATAAGCATTGTGCATGAAAATAATGTGAAAATAATGTCTTACGTAAGCATGCGTGAACAAAATGGAATACAGTCGAAGAAATTGCTTTTTCAAGTGAGAAAGTCATTCATTCATTCATTCATTTTCTATACCGCTTTATCCTGTTCAGGGTCGCGGGGGGCCTGGAGCCTATCCCAG
>JAOTQY010000045.1:23398313-23414786 GCA_026413445.1 Dolichallabes microphthalmus
ATACTGTATATATATATATATATATATATATATATACATACACACACACACACACACACAACATCCACTTTTTGTCCATTTTTAGGTGTCCATTCAGCTCCAGAAATGGTCACCTAGCAGCAGTATGTGTTGACACTGAGCCCAAAGTCCTAAGAAAAGCACATGAGTTTGTCAAAACTAAGTAAGTAAAAATATATATATATATCCCAAACACTGATTATTTAAGAAATTTCAGTTTTATTTCTGTCATCCAGGGAAATGCATCTATCCAACATTATTGAGGGGAAAGGAGGACGTGGAGGAAACTGGGCATATGGTCAGTACCACAGGCATGATTAATGATTAGATAGATACTGTAGATAAAAACTATGGATGGATGGATAGACACACACACACACACACACTTACTTACTTACTTACTTTATTGCTCCTGAAGGAAATTCCCGTTATCCAGCTACAATAGAGACAGTAACACAAAGACCAGTTGTAGATGTGATGTAGATTCACAGGCGGGACTACAACCCTCGCCCCTGGAGGTGTGAGACCATAGTGCTAATCACTACACCTACGTGCTGCCCATAAGAATATTAAACATGATGTGAGCCCAAAGTATTCTTCAATTGTACCTAAAAATTTGCTTCCAGTTGTTACAAAAAAATAAAACATATAAATGATTAAAATGACTATTAAATTTAAGTTGCTTTTTAAGTTATCTTTCCTGACGTCTTAATGTTTTAAGAATACATAAACGACCATTTCAGTATTTACACAAGATAAATACCAGCAATATTTTTGAAGATAATACAATTAACTGTAACAGACATATGAGATCAGTCATTTGCCCAAGTGAAACAATGTTTATGACTGCACGGTGCAATATTTGTTGTGGTATTTTCATTGTGGTTTTGCAAGCAATGTAACCGGAGCTGCTGTAAAACAGGTTACTATGGAGGCCAAGGTGAGGCTGAAAATGGCTTACTCCAGCGTACAATGGAGGCGTTGCGTCGAGAGGCGGAGAGACAGGATTACTATGGTGGAACTGTTGCCCTGCATAGTCTGAGTGGAGGCACAGGCTCTGGTGAGCACTATGACCCTGCAGGCACCCATGTCAATATTTAATCACTCTATCAAAAATGTGAACTCGGAGCCTTCAGTGTGGAATGGACATTTATCAAGTAAAGAAGACAAAAATTGGAAGATAAAATTATTTAATCTTTTTTTTTTTTTTTTAACTTTGAGACTTTGTGTTTGTTTCCACTTTGATGGGCGAGCAGGTCTTGGTTCACGACTATGTGAGGAAATTCGTGAGGCCTTTCCCGTGGGTCATATCCTGACCGTGTCCGTGGTCCCTTATCAGAGCGGAGAGAGCCCACTCCAGCACTACAACACTTTACTGAGTCTAGCAGCACTGCACAGGTTTCACAACCATTACCTTGATAGATCAGCTGTATATAAAGTATTTTCCACAGCTCTGTGTGACCATGTTCTCCCTCGCAGGTCAGCTGACGGCATACTCCTGTTTCATAATGACCATGTATTAAGTCGTGCTGGATTTCATCAGAAATCCCACACAGGGCATGGAGCTGTCTCCTGTGGTTTTTCACAAAGCACACTCTCTGCAATGAATGCACATATAACCTCATGCATGGCAGGACTCCTGCTGCCTGTGAAGACTCTTACTACAAGAAGGTAAATTTGAAGTAAAAACTTTGCTCTTGAGTGTGACTTTATAAATGTAATAGTTATAACCTAACTTTTAATATTACCTATTTCTTTTAATTCAGTATGTTTCATAGTGCTTATTAATACAACGTATAGCCAAAAATATGTGCACACCTAACCATCATACACACATTTTTTTTTACTTACCAAAAGCACTCACCTTTACAAAAATGTATTTGTGTGCTGTAGCATTACAGTTTCCCTTCACTGGAAATAAGAGGCCCAAACCTGTTCTAGCATGACAATGTTACTGTGCACAAAGTGAGGTCTGTGAAGATATTGTTTGACAAGCTTGGAGTGGAAGACCTCTAGTGGTGATACAGAGCCCTGACCTCAATCCCACTAAATGCTTTTAAGTTGAACCAGAACAATGACTGCACTCCAGGCCACCTCACCCGACAACAGAGGCTGACCTCACTAATGATCTTATTAGTTTCAGATTGTTAGCTTCAGATTATGACGAGATCCGAATTTCAACTTTTTGTTAGGATTCAGATCAATTAAAATTTTCCATAGCATTTTAATAATATTTATTGCCAGTTTTCAGTAACTGCATTGGGGGGGTCCGGATAGAACTCGGTTTAGTGATGCCTGATCTAGTAGAAAGCCTCCTCTGGAGAGTGGAGGTTATAATAATAGCAAAGCCGGGGCAAAATCTGAGATGTTGTTCAACATGGACTATAGCTGTGATGGTCTGGTGTTCATTCATTCATTTCGTGTTTTTTGTGTAATTAATAATTTCTATAAAGTTTCAGTTTGGGAGCTGAACCATGGGAGTTGATGAGATCTGTGTGCCCGGTTCCTACAGCCAAACTACTCTACACCACTCAGGCTTCTGCTAGGTAAGTTGCAATCAGAAGTTGCTAAAAAAAAAAAAAAAAAAGTGTTAAAATATTTTTGTGACTTCATATGTTTTTCTGATGCATATTAATGAATTGTTCATTTGTACCCTGCTAATAACTTTTAATGTTTCTCTCTAGTGCAGTGTCACACTGGGATTCTTTAGTGAGTGAAACACTTAAGAATCTACCCCAGCTTTCACCTGATGTAAAACCTGTATCCTTAAATAAGAACTATGTAAATAAGGATAATTTGCATGCTTGGTGAAGTCGCAGAGCTTAGTTTCAAGCCTCATGTAGTTCTGATAAACATGTATTCTAGACCATAGAGACTTCCTGACAGTACAGTACTTAACTGTTACACAAAGCCCATAAAAATTATTTGATTTTAACGCTGTGAGTATTTAAAACAGTTTCAGACATTATTTGTTATTGGTTGGAAAATGTTACTGGAAGCTACTTACAGATTTATATTTATTATTATTATTTTTTAATTGTGTTGTGGTTTTGTTTATGTGCATCAGTGATTTCAGTGGAACTTAAGGCTGTGCTGTGCATAAGAAATTATTTATATTCAATTATTAATAATTAACATTAATTTACATGGTAGTATGCAGTTAGGGGTGTGGCAGAAGTATTTAAAAATCAGTGTTACAGGAATAAAATAATTTTATTGTCATGCATCAAATCACAACCTCTCAGAACAAGCTTGTCTTGTAGCTAAGTTTACCTCTTACTATATGCGCCACTGATACATGGAAGTGTTGTCCCCCCCTTTCTCATCACACTTTTTTATTATCTTTTTTTTTCAGTATTCTATAACCAGAACTGCAGTTGAAATTCCTGTTCTAGATGTTGTAGGGTTACTGTCTAAAATTACACTTTTACATTTATACATCCTGGTTACTCCTTAAAGCTGAATGCAGTATTCTAGTCGTGCTGTGCTGGCGGTTGCACGTGGCGACCAGGACAACTCGTTCATCGCTTCGAATGTCCTGCAGAAGTTGCGACAAGCACATAGGTGTGTCGACTGGAATCCTTTTCCTGTTGACCACTGGACGGGTGAGCTCCATTTTCCACATCGTTTGCTCAGTTTTGCATAAAGGAGTCCTATGACACTTTTTTTTTGTGTGAGAATGCTAGTATGTGAAATGGTGCAAAGCCATGCTCAACATGCGTAACAACCTTTTCTTCTTTTCCAGATCCCCGAAATGAAGCTAGCGTCTCCTCATCTGTCCGCACGCTCACTGTGTGTTCCAATCACAGCAGTGTCACAAGACTACTAGGCCACGTAACTCAACGTGCCACTGAGATGTTAAGTGCACGAGCATATCTACACTGGTACGAATGTTATGGTGTCGAGACGGAAGAGTTTCAGCAGGGATTAAATACACTGTCCAGTATTATCGAGGAGTACGAGTCTCAGTAATGCATAGATCTATTACTCAGTCATGAATCCATTCATGTGATATCTATAAAATTGAACACGGATGGTTTTTAATTCCTAGTTTTGTACGTGGCATTTTAGAAACTCTTCATGAAGCATTTTTAAAGGTCAAAGGCTTAAAATAATTCTCTATAGCTACGTCTACTGGGGGGGAAAATCTACTGTGAAATTTGCTAATACCTGGTCTGACTTTTAGGTTTTAAGCCATTCGTAATACACAATTGAAGAAACTAACAAAATGCAGAACTTTGTGTCTCAGTTGCTATTTTGCCAGAATGAATGCAGTTATAAAAGCTTAAAGTGGAGAAAAATGTAGGAAGCTTGAAGGGGGTTCAGGGGTTATATGGTGGGGTCTAATGTGGCACGAGGTGGGGGTGAAATGCTACAAAACAACTTCAAACCTTCCACCCCCACAAAAACTTTGTCTAAGAGTCAGGTTATCTCCTGTTGTCAGTTATATGTTATAGCTGCAATAAACAGTCATTCCCTAAACAGCCCCTAATCAACCTCTCTCTCTCTCCCACTCACTCACACACACACACACACACACACTCTCTCTCTCTTGCTCTCTTGCACTCACAAATGCATCCTGTTCTTTTTCGGAAGAAATCAGAAAGCCATACCGTGACCAAGAGTGCCTACAGCTGTGATTTCTTCCACAACTTCACCACAATAACTATAAGAATGACTTTGTCAAACAACGATCCATTTTAAAATCTTATTATTAGTCCTAGTAGTACTGATACATATATAGAACTGTTAACAGAACTGCAAATCTACACCCTTACCTTGCCATAAACACTATCTGATCCCAAAAGGACTAAAACTAGTAATAAAAAAAACACAGGGTTATTTTTTCATCTCTAATAAAAACCTAAAATAAAAGAATGTATCAAAATACTATACAATAAGGCTTGTGGATGAATACACAGAAAAACACTGGTACTTTGCATGTTGAAGCTACTGTATAAAAGTTCTTACATTTATATGCATTGTGGTACAATAAACCAAATTCTTTAATCTCTTTTTTTTAAGTTTGTGAAAATGTTACCATACAATCTTTACAGTATTGTTTTGACAGCAAGCACTGTTTATGCTTGACTATGGCTTGATTGTGTGTGAGACTTCTGTTCATGAAGAAACATGTTTTAATGGTGTAAAAACTTGATATTTTCCAAATGCCATTTATAGTGATGCTGGCTGTAGTTTTTAAAAGACAGGGTACATTTCAATGCAGTTGGCTGCCAATTCCAGTTCTGTTATTTTCATCCATGAATGTTGGATAAATTTTACTGCACAGTTTAACACTATTACATCAAAATGCAGCTAACTTGAGTAACATGCTGTAAACTATATAGGTTTTTCACATGCAATTTAGTAAACACTTAGGACAAATGTAGTAATAGTCTGAAATGTTAAATAGTTTTGAGCATCAGCTGATTATGGACAGTGACTTTGTGAGTGCTAGTAACCCCAGAGACGTAAATACATTTTGCGCTATTCATTTATTATAATTTCTTTTAATCTAACAGCACCTGTAGCACTTCACCTGCAGATTTCAACAATGTATTCAGATTGATTACCTTATCAAATTTGTTGAGTCTGCAAGACTTTTGTGCACATGTGAAATAAAATACACAAATAGGGGCTGCAAAAATATAAAGCTTATCTGCCCCTTACACAAAACAGGACCGAAGACAGAAATAGATTTTGCTACTTGATTAAAATGTGTTTGTTGCTATTTCACTTTTCCTCTTACTGTTTGCTTGCATTTTTTTATTTAACGTTTTTCCCTTCTTTTTTTTTTTGCACAAAACAGCAACATACAATCTAAAACAACATAGAAGATAAAAATTAAAGATATATTAAAACTATGGGGGGGGGGGGGTATATAAAAAAAACTGTAATGGAGCATCAGAAGTAGAAACTAAAAATCCCTTCCATATAACTTACATAAATGTAAAATTCTAACAGCTTTGTAACAACTTTTAAACTATCTTACAATGTCATTTTTGAATAAAAGAAAGAGGGGTGTCCTATTATTAAATTCACATTCATGAATAAATTTTTTTTATCTCCCTCCTCCTTCTTCTTTTTAAAGAAACAAAAAATAATGTCTTTAAAAGAAAAAAAAACAGGAGAAAAACTTGAATATCTGACCAAAGTCGTTCTGTAAAATCACAGGTCTAAAACAAATGCTTGATGGTTTGAAGAGCGGAGTTACAGAAAAAGCAACAGGGATCAATATTCTTTATAAAGCTTTATTTGACCGGATAATATTTGTACAATCATTTAAATGAGATTTATCTTATCTTGTTTGGGTTTTTATTTCAACTCTGTCAGCATTTGTTCCTCATACTGTATATCATCACGATTCCTTGTCACATGACCGAGTATGCCTTTTGCAAATGTTCTGAGGACGAGTAAAATTTACATATTAAAACAAAGTCCTTATTTATCTTGGCATGGCGGTTATGGTATACAAGCATTTTTATTTAAAAAAAAAATCACTTATCTTCTTTTAGGGCGGCACAGTGACATGCTGGTTATCACTGTGGATTGCACCTCTGGGGTTTGGGTTCGATTCCAGCCTGGGGTCTGTGTGAATGGAGTTTGCATGTTCTCACTGTGTTTGGTGGGTTTCCTCTGGGTACTATGGTTTCCTCCCACGAGCCAAAAACATGCAGGTTAGTCTAATTGCACCCTGTCCAGGGTGTACCTCGCCTCGTGCTCTAAGCTCCCTGGGATACGCTCCATGCCCACTGCGACTCTGTACACAGGATAAAGCGGTGTAGAAGATAAATGCATGAACATTTGTTATGGTTCTTCGAGGTAAACGCCTTGTGTGTTTTCACTCTACCCGCACCATGTGTAATTGCCGTCAGTGCTGTAGATGGCGGTGTGAGATGCAGCTTTGTGTTTGTAGCCAGCGCAGAATAAGAGGACTCCAGTAGTTCTCCAGCTGGCTCTCTGTAGGACCGGACACCGACACGTTTCTTGTTAAAAGAAGACCGAATAACAGCAGAAACTCAGCGACCTGCTGATAAACAAGCACAGCAGAGGGTTATAAGCTAGATAAGGTGCCGGTCCGGGGCAGCTTGTGTAAGTGATCCGGTCTTGCGCTAACGTTTCTGATCTACGTCTTGATTTGTGAAGTGCGTCATCATGGCGGCTGTCGCGCGCGCGCGCAGTCCTGCTTAACACGTGAGCATCAGATCCCCGAGTGCTACAACTACACCGCTCTGGGTTTATGGTTTTCCAGGTGTGGTGTCACATCTGTTTGGGTTTATGTTCCAGTAATCCACCGTGTCCTGGCGCGGTGTTCTCTTGTCCACCACGAAACCACGTTTCCTGCCTTTCTAAAGATGTATTTGGCTTATCTTATGGAATTATTTTGACATTTTAAGATTTTCACGTGTATACGACACGGCACGATGCGCTCCCGGGACTCTTTATTCTAATTCGTTTTTGTTTTAAAATGCGCCTTGAACGAAAGCGGAAGTGTTGCCGAATACTACTTTATGCAAATATGTGCTATGTGAGTTCAATCACGTGATGGCCACCTTTCAAACTGCTGCTTCGAGAACGCATGGATAGGACTTACGTAATAGCGCCGCCCTGTCGGATAGTCGTTGCTATTGCGCTAAGATTTACAATGTACAGGAGACGTACATTTCTTAATAATGCATGCTAATAATAATTAATAATAATAATAATAATTATTATTATTATCATCGAATAATCATGGCTAATGCTTCAAGATTTCTCATGTTATACAAATTATTCTAACTATATTTCCATTTGGTTAAACCCATTATTATATGATTATATGTTTACTGGTATGCTTGAGGTAAAAAAAAAAAAAAAAAGAAGTAAAATAAGATAAGCACAATTCATCCTTTATTGGTCCTTCAGGTAGGTTTTGATGTGTATAAATGCATACTGGAAGCTGGTTTGGTCGCAGTGGTGACTGTGTCTTGTGGAAATTTGTGGACTGGGAAAATTAAGCATCATATTTGTTGGCTTTGATGGTTTTCAATTCAGTGCATTGAATACTTCCCATTTTTTTCTTCCCTGAGTTTCTAACAGCCTGCGTTGCTGTTCATGCAGAGTGTCACATGTTCATACTGGTTTCCTCCGGCTTCTCTGGTTACTTCCTACCTCCTGAAAGCATGCTAGTAAATGGATTGGCTACACTAATCTGCCCTTTTATGTGTGTGTATGTGTACGTAACGCCCTTGCCATGGACAAGTGTTCCATCCATGCTGTATTACAGCTTCATCTTTGTTACTCCGGATTCACCTCAGCCCTGACCAGGATAAAGTTGTTGTCTTTGTGAGGATGTTCATTTTGCACCAGATGATCTCTCAGGCCATACTTATGTAAAATGAAAAGTTGAGTATTAAGCTGTTGTGAATTCAAAGTTAAGTCTGACCTGTTGGAAATGGGCACCCTGTTCAGGGTGTACCCTGCCTTGTGCCCTAAGCCTTCTGGGATAGGCTCCAGGCCCCCCACGACCCTGAACAGGATAAAGCGGTATAGAAGATGACTGACTGACTGTTGGAACTGGTCTACTGAAATAGTTTGTGACTTTCCAGTAGGGTTTATTTATTTATTTATTGTAAATACTATTAGTTGTCAAAACTAACTTAACTTGATGGAAATTTGTCTATGTTGCCGAGCATCAGAGCAACGTTGTATTAGATTGATTTTGAAAGTTAGTTTTACTTTGATGAATTGATGTGGGAACAATGTTGACTACGTGATGATGGAAAAACAAATGTCTCTAAGACACAATGTAGCAAAAATGACTTTAAAACCAAATTAACATCAAAACATTGGTCTGACGTGACTCAAACTCTGATCAGGGTAATGGGAGTGCTGTTTGCTTGGTATTACAGTGCATTTAATTTGGGAACCATGGTAAGATTTCCCAGAAGATTAAAGAGAAAGCTAACACTGGAATAACGAGAGATGCATGATGTGAGACACATGCAGAGTCTAAATCCTGTTAGAAACTTAAGGGACCATGGATGTTAACAGTCATTGTGTAAATGCACTTCAATCAGCATAGATGCTCTAAATAAAGGTTGTTTTGAGGTTGTCTTTGCAATGTTGTGTTTGGGTCATTAATTCAACGTCATTTCATCAATGTCATTTTAACTTTCAAAAACAATGTTTTCCCGATTGTGAATGTCATCACAATGTCGTTACAACTACTATATTACAACGGTCATCCAGTGATAGGGTTCCAGCCGGGGTAATTCTTCAATCGGAATTGAACGTTGATGTGCTTTGGAACAGACAGAAGTGATTTTGGGTGAAATCTCAGACATGATGGGACTGGTCAGTGTACTCAGTCTGTGAATCCATGTTTTTTTGTCTACCTTATTGTCCGGTGAACTGTCATTCAAGTGGACTTTACAAAAGGATCGGTTTATCGTGGTTGTGTTGAATGAACAGTCTGTCAATTTCCACATCGACAGAGATACTGTAACAGGTCACGCTTTGACCATGAGAAAATTGTATGGAACGAACGTTGGGTTGCTCATGACGCATGTTTGATTTTTTTATTTTGTTCTTGAGACCTGGAGTGCTGTTATTGTGGAGGACAAGACAGAGGATCAAGTAACCGTGTTACTGAGAACAGGAAATCAGTTGTTGAGTAACATGCGGATGGCATCTCATAATTATCTTCTGTATTTATGATAATTGCTTTGTGGTCCATTATTAAGCATTGGTTTTGGAAAATGGAAGACTTTGAATATTGTGACATGGTGGAGCATTGGCCAAGATGGAGATAACACTATAATGTGTACTTTTGTCTGCAGGTGCTGTTGTGTGCGCAATCATGACGGTGGTCATCCGCTTACAGGGACTTAGAATCACAGCAGGTTCTGAGGACATTCGCAGTTTCTTCACTGGCCTCAGAATACCCGATGGTGGGGTTCATATAATTGGCGGAGAGCATGAGGAAGCATTCATAATTTTCACGTCCGACGAAGATGCAAGAAGAGCGATGACTCGCTCAGGAGGATGCATTAAAGGCGCTCCAGTCAACTTGCTCTTGAGTAGCAAGTCAGAGATGCAGAAGGTTCTTGAGGAAAGCACAAGGAAACCAGAAGCAGTGAACAGGAAGTATTACAAGGAGGTTGTCAAAAGACCAGTAGATGAAGGGAGACCTACGTCACTGTTAGAGGGCATGAAAGTAGATGTGCGAAGAGGAGATAATCAGAACATGGGAAACAGACCACCTCTAGCTTCTTCTAATGACTCGAGAGCTCAGAATAAACCAGGGGTCAATGATTGCCTTTATGTGTATTTGTCCGGAATGCCATTCTCAGCAACGAAAGAGGATGTCCGTGTCTTTTTTGAAGGAATACAAATTGATGACCTAATTTTCCTACGAAACAAATTTGGAATGTTCAGCGGATGTGGTTTGGTCAAATTTAGAACCAGAGAGGATGCCACTGAAGGTCTGAGGAGAGATCGAAAATACATCGGGCCACGTTACATCAGAGTAATGCCAGCCTCTGAGCATCAGTGGAGCAAGTCAAGGGCTTTGGCTCAACCAGAAGGTGCAAGTCAGAGAAGATCTCGCTCTCCTGTTCGCCAATGGACACGTTCTCCTTCCAACGAAGAGTTTGGTGTGTTGTATGAAAACCTTCCTTATTCAGTTGAAAAGCGAGACATAAAAGCTTTACTCTATCCAGTGACCGTAACAGACGACCAGATCACTATTTTTGTTGATAATGGTGGCAGGAGCAAATCCGCTATTGTGGTGTTCAGAAATCTAAAGGACTATTGTTCTGGTCTGGCTCACCACAAAGAAACATTTCTGCACAGCATTGTTTATGTGTCTCCAGTCTCCAAAGAAAAGATTGCCACTATACTAGAATCTGCTTGTAACTCACGAGAAGACCATGGACGAGCCAGCAGATCGTCTGAACGTTCGCAGAAGAGTGCTTTGGACTCGGAGAAACAGTGCATATATGTTCGCAACCTGCCTTTTGATGTGCGTAAAGTAGAGATCATGGACTTCTTCCATGGATTCCAGCTTTCAGAGGACAGAATAATCCTGCTCCATGATGAGAGAGGAGCTGGGCTTGGTGAGGCTTTAATGGTTTTTCAGACAGAAAAAGAGGCAATGATGGCACAGTCTCTGAACGGGCAAAGGTTTCTTGGATCCGAGGTCATGCTTAAATGCATCACCTGGGCTCAGATGCAAGAATTTGGTATTGACAGGAGCAGCATTCCTGAGAGGAACCTTCAAAGGAACTCATCAAATTTCCTTAATGACAGGATGTATCAGGAAAAATTTGACTCAATTCCAGATGCTCCTCGCTATGGTTCTGGAAACAGCGGTCCATTGGATCATTTTGAAAACCCTGATGGTTATGGACAGGGACCAAGTGGACCAGAGTCTCGTCAGTGTGGACCATCTGACCAACTATTTACTCGTCCGACATGCGTCAGGTTGCTCAATTTGCCCTCTAAGATAATGGTTGATGAAATCTATGACTTCTGTTATGGGTACAGAGTCATTCCTGGATCGGTCTCATTGCAGTACAGTAGAAGTGGAGCACCTACAGGCACCGCAACTGTTGTGTTTGAAAGTCACAGTGAGGCAGTCACTGCTGTCCAGGAATTAAATGGACGACCCATTGGAACAAGGAAAATTAATGTTGTGTTCATGTAGAGTAAGAGACTTTTGGGCATTTCTGTAGACATCTCTTTATAATGACTTGACCCCTATTTTCCTGCCTCATAAAGAAGAATGCATGAAATATTAATTGATCTTTATTAATTTTAGTTGTTCCTTTGTGATATACATTTTCATTCTTGTAGTAATGTTATAATGTGTTACTATTCTACAATTATCTGTTTAAAATTTATTTGCTTTCTTTTTTGTTCTCAAGTAAGTGTGTTGTAATAATGCTGATTTTGAAGTCACTGTATTATTGATTTGGGAAGGATGTCTACATGCTACCTTTTGTAATCACCTTATTTTTTATGCTACAGTAAATACTGACATAAAAGTTTGTGTTCATTATGCTGGAGATGGTCCGTTTATTTGAAGTCTTGTGCAACAAAAAGTGCAATGAAACAAAATGTACCCCTCCTGTGAAGTTTGGAGGAAAAACAAAATGTTCAGCTGTTCAGTGAAATTCACTGACCCTACTCATCAAGGCATAGTTTACTGTTCTTAATATCATACTTCAATGGACATGCAGTGCAAGTCATCTGGTAGTGATGCAATGTATAAAAAATTTGATGCAAGTGCATCAGTTAATGTTCACATCACTAACTGATGTGAGCTCCTGAATTTAATCGAGTATTTCATAAACTGCTGATCGTGGGGGCATCCGGAGAGTTTCAGTTCTGCAAGTGAAAATGTTGTGGTGAGAGAGGTCAATAAAGGACGACAAGACTAGTGTGATTTGACTGGAATGTTACAGAGCTCTATCTGACACATTAAATCAAATACACATTCTGAAACCATGGTGAGCAGAAAAACATGTCCAGGAATCTGAGGCTATCGTCGACACAGTTTTACTGAAACTGGAGAGTTGAGAATTAGGAAAAGACCAGGTGATGTTTTTCCATTTATTGTCTACCCAGTTTGGTGCGCCCTTGTGCATGAAAATCCCAGGAGAGCAGCAGTTCTGTAACACACAACCCCCTACCCCATTATTTGATTTGACCTTTAGCAGAAGCTCTTGACCTGTATCTGTATGATTTTGTGTGTTGTCCTTCTGCCACATGTTTGGTTTACTGGTTCTCCAACTTTGCTCGGACTCACAGAAGCACACAGCATGTTTACTGTTTCCAGACTGTATGAAGTTTCAACTGATCGACAGCTACACATCCTGAGTACCTGGGATGCCCGAATCCCACCAGATGATGATGTGACCTTGCAGCTTCATCAGGTCCTTCTACAGAAAAGAGGCGTTAAGCAATGGTGTCTATAAGATATTGTTTTTGTTAATATTGTTTTTTACACAATATGCATGACCTTTATGTATGCATTTGTTATAATGGATAGTGCTATATTTTAATTATTTTAACGTAAGATAAAAATGGAGAACTTACTTCTTTGGTTTATTGAATTCCTAATATTGTTAACGCCTTCTTTCGTTGTGGTTGACCCAAATCTTTTCTTATGTTCATTTTTATTGAAATAAATAGAGGAGCAATGATCTACAATGTTGTACAATGACAATACTACCATTCATATTACCGAAGGTCAGTGTTATTAAAATGCATGAAGTGTTTTTGTGCAAATAATTAAGAAAATAAATGGTATTGGTAAATATGATCTTTTTGATGCTCAGAATATTAATTATATTTCCAGACAATGTTTTATATTCAGTGTGTAGCATATCATCAATACTTTTGATGATGTTAGTCTTTTGGCTGGCTGCTCATATTGAGGGGGTCACCTCAACAGGCCATCCCAATCTGCACACAGTGTGGCATACATACACCAGATGCCCTTCCTCATGTAACCCTTCCATTTTGTCTGTGCTTGGAACCGACACTGCATCCAGGGGCTGGGATTTGGGCATTTGGTGTTAAACCGGCCTTTAAACCCACCAATGCACTAAGTCCCAATTATTTTTGACGAATTAAAAATTAAGTCTCGTGTTAAAACACATTGGAACCAATGTACAGCTAACATAACACTCCGGTTTTCCAGACTGTTTGCTATATTGTGCTATTGACAGTTCAAATAAATGTGTATATATAAGCTCATTTGACCACATATGTTTTAAAAAAAATTTATTTAAACACAGTTGTATGTGCTTCTGTCACAATGACACACACTCCATCATATGTAAACAGGTCTGCTAGTTTGGATTGCTATCTGACCAGACTGCTGATTACCCAAAATGGCGGATCATTCCCACGCGGCGGAGTGATGACGTCATGTTCCGGAGCCCTTAGTGATTGTGCGCTTGTGTAGGGAGCATGGAATATTTTTGGAATAACTGTTCCAACTAATCCTGTGGTTGCAAACGTATTTATTCATAAGAGTACCCTATATCCAATAAAAAAATACACAACGAAATATTAACGACAACTAAGCCTATACTTATGTGTGAATGTATAAGCTGTAGCGGTTGAAACAACTACTTTTGACGCACGCTTTGCTGTTTAAATACTAAGAGCATTAAAGAATATAATAATAATAATAATAATTATTATTATTATTATTATTATTAAGCAGCCACATAATTGATATGTTGAGGGATGTATGTGGTCCGAGCTCATGTTTTTCCCCCCGGGGTTATATCCTGAATAGCACCCCTTCTCCCTAAGTAGTGTGTTCAAATGATTGGCAGAACACCCTTCGTAGTGCACTAAAACGGCAAACCTAGAGCTGATTATCCCAGAGCGGCGCACTACCGTACTACATAGCGTGCTAGAAATACAGGACGGGTGTATATCATGCTGCTTGAATAAATATACTATGTAGAACAGTAGTGTTTAGTACGGTAGTCGAGAGCACTGATTCTTTCTGGCGTTGGAGAAGCATCACGCAAGACAGCGGTATCTGTTCATTTAGTTAAACTTTTTACAGTAAGTATTGGTAGATAACTAAGAAAAGTAAACATAATAAAAAACGAATAAAATATTAAGCAATAAAAACTTTAACACTAATTTTTATTGCTAGCCGGTTGGTCCAACACGGACTGCTGGAAAGTTATCTGTATCACTGGGTTATCATTGGGCACAAATATGGTTTCTGCTGTGTTTTTAGTTCTCCCACGAGTGATTTTTGGTTTTAATGTCTACATGAAGTACCGTTTTTAAAAGAATGAATATGTGTATAGATATTGTGTGTGTGTGTGTGTGTTTATTTTGTGATGGCAGTTGTGAGAAGCTCCTATCAGTCAGTGATGTCGCGAGCGTCCAACCGCCAGCATCCGGGGACAGAAGTGGCCGTTAGTCCGCAATTAGTTGCTAAACCGATATAACTATCGGTTCTGCAGTATATAACTATCGGTTTAGTATTTCCTTCATGACGGTGTGCAAAAAAACCCCAGACAAATAATTTTCAGTTTAAAGTTTTTTCAACTTTTTTAAGGGTGCGTTCACAGTTATTTATTTGTAGCCTATATAGATTAATTATTGCAGTATTGTGTCTTTGACAAACAATTGTTCGGAGCAAAAGTGAGCAACGTTCGGTCTACCTGGTCAGACCAGCAAAGCTTTGCACCCTAATTTGGTTTCTGACCAAGGTTGCCAGGTCTCGGTATTTTCATTAAACAAACTAACAAAACTACACCAAAGAGTTCGGCAGGAACAGGAGTAGGGTGCATCTCTCACTTCCTCCCTCTCTCACGCCCCATTTCACCTTTTTCTTAAGGCACTGGACAAGGCCAAGGTCCTTGGCCATCTAAAGCCCATCCCTCTCTCTGTCGGTCTGTCTCTTTCCTTCCTATTTCTTCTTCTTACTGCAATGGAAAGGTGTATTTCTCTCTCTCTCTCTCTTCCTCTATCCTCTTACTCTATCTTCTCTCTCTCTCTCTCTCTCTCTCCTTCTTCTTCTTCTTTGTTGTTGTTTAAAGGTGGTTGGACTCCAGTAGGTTGCATCACCGCCACCTGTAGATCTTGAGTTCTTCTGCTGCGTTATGAACCACATCCTCATGATGCTTGCTTTGTGGAAAGGGACACTCTTACTAAAACAGGTATGGGCTGCTTTGTTCCAGTGAAGGAAAATTGTATACTGTTGTATGTTTAGAAGGCGGCAAGCTGGTGTAGTTAAATAGAACCTCCAGGATTATAGAACCTCCAGGATTGAGGGTTTGATTCCTGCCTTAGGTCTGTGTGTGTGTGGTTTCCTCTGGGTCTTCCAGTTTTCTACCACAGTCCAAAGACATGCAGGTTATTAGCATTTCCAGTTTGCCCATTGTGTAAGAGTGTGCTGCGATAGACTGGCACCCTGTCTAGGGTGTACCCCGCATAGTGCCCCAAGTCCCCCTGTACAGGATGAGCGAGATGTGTGCTTAGAACTTTTATATTTTAGGGAGGGATTGCGTTGCATACAGTAGGGAGAGAAATGATTCAAGATTCAAAGAACTTTATTAATCCCAGAGGGAAATTGCTTATGCTCGGTTACAGGTGCTCAGTTATTTACTAAGGAAAGGTAATAAAGGTAATAAATAATAATAATAATAATATATATTTTTTTAAAGTTCCTAAAACAATTAAGTACCAACAAAAATATTACTCAAGACCACATGTAAGTATTGCACAGTGATCAAGTATGTATGTAGTATTGTGTTATTATATGCAATCTTGTATTACATATTCTATTGGGAGGTACTATTGCAGTTATCATATTATTAATATGGGTAACTATTAATGTCCTGTTGTATATCAGTCAGTGAAAAAATCCACATACATGTGTGTATGAGTTACAGAGAAGAGTTGTAAAGTTTTATGGCCGTTGGGAGA
>JAOTQY010000045.1:23420393-23431150 GCA_026413445.1 Dolichallabes microphthalmus
CATCTGTTCTGTTATTTTGCACAATCGAATCCCGCTTTGACTTGAACGCTCCTCGTAACATCAATATGTATAAGCAGACTGGGTTGTTTTTAACCCAGCATTTTTTAGGGTGTAAGGAAGCACAAATAGAGGTTGTTTAATGCAGGTTTTCTTTGGAAGTGACACTATGTATATGTTTGAACTCCATGGCTAAAATTATCTATTTTGACTCACAGGTCATTTATAAGCAAACAGGAAGTTTTTTATTCATTTGGTTTTTATTTCATTCAGAATAATAATAAGAAGAAAGAGTGGCTTTTGGGACATTTGTTGTCTGGTCTCCTTCAATTCACAACACAGCGCAGAGTTTGGCACAAACCGGTCACACATGGGGTTGTAATAATATCTTGGTAGGGAATAGTGATGCGCGGGTCAGGTATTGTTCCAACCCGCGCGTCCCACTTTTATGAAATTATTTGGCCCGCCCCAGCCCGCGCCGCACCACTGTATCTATTTTTACAACCCGCCCCGCCCCGCACCCACGACCATTAAATGATGTAAATTCCCGACCTCAATTTCTCCGCACCTCGTCTTCCATCTTCACTTTTATTTCTTTGTTTTTGTTGTGACTGGCAGCGGAATTGCACGCAATATACATGGATTTTTTATTTAATTTTATTTTTAATGACCCGCCCCAACCCACACCGCAAATAAAGTGACAATTTCTTTACCCGCCCCAACCCGACCTGCGGGTTACCAGACGACCCACGCATCGCTAGTGTCAACATGCTACCACAGAAAACACTGATTCGTTTTTCCTACTCCACCACGCCCAATTATGTCGTCTTCCTTACTGATAACTTTTCTTGCTTTGGTATCGACCAAAATGATGTAATACACATGGATTGAGCTCCATACCAGCATCCTGGGGGTGAACTGCAGGTGTGGGTCTGGCAGCAGTGCTGAAGGTGCGGCTGCTGCAGGGAAACACAGCTCCCACCAGCCGAGCACTCCTCACCCCGTGGACCACTGGGCGCACACACACACGACACAACAAAGACAGAATAACAAAATCAAAATAACATGTATGAAGCAAGCAAACAACATAAACTACCATGTGATGACCAGTAACATATATTATAATTTATAGGACTCAACACACTGAATAATCAATATATGGAATTTATGGAAATGAGCCATATGGGCTAAAAGCTGTGCTACTGAATGACAGATTTAAGCCTGACGGTACTCCCTAATGACGTTCCCCGTCCATTCATTCACTCATGTGTTACTGTGCTGAGGCTCTGACTAGCAGTTAGCACAGCTAGCCGGTCATTAGCTAGGATACAGTACTCTAGCGAGACTATAAAAATATATATTTATTTATTTTTACACATTTTAAACATTAATAGACATACGACATTTTTCAAACACTCATTCGCCGGCTCATTTTCAGATAATATAGCTCTAAGACATAAATTTGATTTAACGTTTCACCTTTGGTTAGCATCCCCGCTGCCATGCTGACGGTTTCCCCCCCGTGACTCCTCCTACTGAAGGAAGATCAACCGAGTGGGATTCTGGGTAATGATGTCATTTCGGACTACAAGAAGTGCATAGACAACACATCTTCAGGAATATTATATAGAAAATAAGACTAGAACAAAGTAGAATAGAGAAAATCTTCATCTATTAATGAAATCAGAATAGAATAAAGTAAAACAGCAAATATATACATAAATGATAATATATAATAATATTAGTATAGAGGAGAAGTAGAACAGAATTGAACAGAACTAAATGTATTAAATATAATACAATGGAATAAAATAGAAAGAAATTATAGAATAGAATAAAGTCAAATAAAGTGACACAGTGACATACTGGTTAACACTGTGGCCAGGCCCAGGGCTTGATACCGGCCTTGCGTGTCCATGTGCGTGCAGTTTGCATGTTCTCCCTGTGCTTGGAGAGTTTCCTCCAGGTACTCCTCCCATAGTCCAAGGACATGCAATTGGTTAATTGATGTTCCCGAATTGCCTGTTTTGTGTGTGTGTGTATCCTGCAATGGATTGGCACCTTGGCACCTTGTCCAGGATGTACCATGCCTCACAGGCTAAAGTGGTGCAGAAGCTGAACAAATGAAAGGAAAAAGTAGAATAAAATAAAATACAATGTAATAAAACAGAAAAATAGAATTATAACTAAATAAAATAAAACAAAAAAGAATATAATATAACAGAACATATTAGGGCGGCACAGTGGCATAGTGGTTAGCACTATGGTCCCGCACCTCCATGGTCAATAATTCAATTCCTTCTTGGTACTGTGTGTGTGGACTTTGCACGTTCTCCCCATGCATGGTGGGTTTCTTACAAGTACTCTGTGTGTGCGTGAGTGTGTGCCCTGTGATGGATTGGTCCCTGGGAGTTCCCTGAGGCCTCCTGCCTCCGTGTACGGGATAAGCGGTATAGATAATGAGTGAGAGAGAATATACTAGAATAGAATGGAGTACAATTGAACATTATAGAATAGGATATAATAAAATAAAAATGGAATTACAATTAAATGAAATAAAATAAAGCAAAATAGAATAAATAGGGATAGAAGAGATGAGATTACATAAAATTAGAATAGAATAAAACTAAACGGAAAAGGTGAAAAAAGAGATAGTATTATAGAGTAAAAGAGAAAAAAAAGAGAATGAAAGAAAAAAGATGAGAGAAGAGCAGAGAAGGGATTTTTACAGAATAGAAGAGAAAACATTAGTAAAGAATAAAGTAGAATAGAGTATACAGTGCATTTAAAAACAGATTATTTTGAAAGTAATTGAATTCAAAAAGTGAAACTCTACAGTAAGTCTCTCAAGTCGTTTTTTGTTTTAATTTCGATGATTATGGCCTCTAGCTCATGAAAATCCAGTATCTCGAAATAATAGAATATTTCATTTTGAGCTTGAGTAAATCATCGTAATAATCGGGAGAACTGCTGACTGGATGACCAAAGTTAATGTAAGAGCTTGGGAGAGCTTCACAAGGAGTGGAGTGAGGCTGGAGTCAGTGCATCTAGAGCCACCAAATGGGTGACTGTTGCAGTCAGTTCTAATTATTTGTGATGCACTGCAGTAGAATAAAATAAAATACGTCAAAATAGAATTCATCTTAAAGCAGCTGTATTACTCTTTTCATGGGAAATCCTTTACTGCTTCACTGTATCTGTACCATGACACAGCAGTATAGTTTCGACTTTACTTTATTTTCTATTTATAAATCAAACTACACAGTAATATGATTTATAATCCAAAGGGTAAAAATGGTTATGTATCTGTGTATGAAGACAATTTTAGTTGGCCTGTTTACTGGTTACTGGCAAACTGAAAATGCTGATCATGACATATAGATGACTCACTCTATGATGCAACATCACTAACGGGAGGGAGATTTATCAACTACATTAGAGAGCATCTGATTCCATATGTCTGTAAACACATACTGAAAAGTGGGTTTGTTAGATTTGCTATCTAATTCATCTAACGAATGCTATCCAATTCGGGGTGTATTCTCACCTTACTCTCAAATTGTTGGTTGCCCTGCAGGCCTGACCAGGACACACAGTTACTAAAAGTGAGTAAATAAGGGTAGCATGGTGGTGCAATATATGCACATATCCAGGGTTCTTGACTGAATCCTTATTTTGGGTGGAGCTCTCTGATCATCTATCTGAGATTTCTCATGTCCTTCAAAAATTTCCTGTGTTTTCTCCATGTTCTATGGTTTCCTTTCACCATATTATTGTCTGGGCTCAATCCGGGGACCTCCTGATCAGCAGCACATCACTTTAAACACCAAGCCACTCCTGCCCCTTTCTCTGAGATAGACTGGGGTTATTTTCAGGGTGTGTCCTTTGTGCACTGTGTGTGCATACAGTGGGTTAGGTTTTGGTGACTTTAGACTTATATAATCCTGTTATATCATACTGAATATGAGTGAAGGAATGAATGAATCAATAAATCAAATAAATGTCTAAATTAGTTATTTATCATTCTATCATTCTATCAGATACACATTTATTTCAAATACTTGCTTGTTAAAAAAATGATAAAGGTTAAATAATACTACTAATAAAAAAATAAAAATGATAAAGATCATTTAGGCATTGAGTCAGCTTTCCATTCCTGGCATGCTGGTTTACACTGCTTGGTGGCAACAGCTGGAAGGAAACATCTGTAAGATAATTTCTTTGAGCTATGTAAGCTATTCGCTCAAACCCCTGCCTTTTCTTTACGTAAAGCAGCGATGGCCAATCTGCTCTCGTGTGGAGATGCTGATGACTGAACCGCTCCTAGTGCTTATTAGTGCTCCCTGTCTGCCGGATCGCATTGTGCTCTGCTGATTCAGTGCCTTACGCATCGCTCCTCAACCCCACCGGCACAAACCGCACCGCCTGAACCCTTCACCCGAATCACCACAATGGACAAGATCGCCGTCGGTAAGTCCTCTCCTTTTTATTATAATTATTATAATAAATATTATAATAATAATTATTATTTGTATCAGAATCTGTTTAGAGTTATGATATCATTTTTTCCGACGCTGATTGAGATGACTGATTATTCACAACAACGCAGATAAATCCAAATCGTTACAAAAAAAAAGAAGGGAAAAAAAAGAAGATAACAGGCAGAAATAAGAGGAACACGGATTGACATTTAGATCATTTTTCACTGCGTAAATTCGATTTCTTCAACCACGGCGCTATGTCCGATTAAATAGCCTCTCCCATACATAAAAAAATCCGATTTGGAAATAGGATTTAATCCCAGATTCGTGTACTGATTATAGAATAAATATATATCTGAATAGATTTTGATGCTTTCCTGCGTGCGGAATGGCGCACCTGCTTCAGCCGCTTCCCCAGCATAATGCAGAAAGACCCCACCCAAGTCACCCGGCATCTTCTCCTCTCCATCCACTGCACACAATCCTGCACAAATCACACACACACACACACACACGCGCGCGCACATTTAGCTTAATCATCCATCCACACGCGTTTTAAGAGCATTTTCACCCGCCGCCGTGCGCTTTATAGGCTTTTCATAAGGCGTAATGACGGATGGTGTGCGCCTGGCATTGTGTGCGCTCCATGGCCTTTCATGTGTTAGATATTAGGCTGTTAATCAGATCATACGCCCCTGTCAAGATCCAAGATATTTTCATTTGAGATGTATCGATTCATGAATTAGACAGATGTTTAAGATGCAGTAGAATTGTAGAATGGGTTTGTGTACTGTTTATGTCTTGAGATTAATACATATTTATGAATCAAATCAGTTACATCTATAATTCTTTAATTTGACAACTGCGAAAGAACACAATTTTCATCACTAATCCTTTTAAAACGACAACATTATTTCCATTCATCAATGGGTTGAGCATCAGACTTTATCCTGAAATCTTGGCTGGAAACCGATGGGTGTGACTGTTTTACGACCCAGACAGCAGCAGCAGGAGCCCTCAACATTGCTGATAAACATGCTGCTACTGTATATCTTCGTATTTAATATAGATACCGCTCTCATTCACTACATATACTTATAAAGGCTTGGGCGTGATTTTTCTTCTTCCCTGTATTGCACATTGAGGAAAATTGCTGAGGAGTAACAGCAGGCCGAAAGGAGCCTTGAATGGGAGGCTGGCCAGCCCTGCAGCAACGGGGCACTGCACATGGTGGCCTTTGCTGCTCCATGCAAATCATTATCTACGCTCAGTGGACACTAGTGGACATCCAGTGCACAGGGGACCGTGCGTCTGCTCCTTTGTCTTGTTCGGCGTGTGTGCAAAGGGATTGATCATTAAAAGAAAAGACCGGCTTTGGGGTGGGACAGCTGATGTCAGATCACAAACCACAGACTCCAGTTTGTTCTTGCCTCAAGTCTTATTGCTGTGTGAAATGTTTTAGCTTTGTTCTGTTCCCCCTGGATAATGGAGTTTGGAGGATGTGCCTGCAATCTGTACAACTCTACAGATGACAGGAAATGACCAGCATCATTAGTCTCTCCTGCATATTTCATGAGACTGTGAGCTCCAGCCTCAAAATGTTCATAATCCGTTTGTAGCTGAGCCACCTGTGCTATACGGCCTTGCAAAGATTGAAATGTGCACTTGGTAAAGGAATATGCACTTTGCGCTTGGTCAAAGCTTCATATTTCCCTTTGAAATCAATTGAATTAACTAGACTAACTGGAATGTATCGGGTGGTGTGTGGGAACATCGCTGAAATACTGCACTATAAAAGTAAAGGCCTGTACTTCAGTATTGTGGATTGTAATGTACGAATTATGGCTGTAATGATTACCACCGCATAACAAATGAGCTCACTGATATACATGATTGTCATTTAATAATGAATGTCATTTGATACACAATGAAAACACTCATTTGATAAAATATTTGAATGTCATACTTTGCACTTATGGATGCATATTTAATTGCTCTTTTTTTAAACAGCATATAAAGAAAAGATGAAGGAGCTGCCAGTGCTCTCACTCATATGCTCCTGTTTTAACCCGAGGGCACAGAAAAACCTGGACGCCAAGAAAGAGTGTAAGATACTTAAGATTCAAGATTCAGTTTAAGTGAAATTACTTTGCCTTGTTACATTTGCTCAATGTTCGTAAAAGAAAGGAAGAAATTAACCACATCAACACAACTACGATTACAAAATCTTATTACAAATTACTAACATACTTTCTATACAGGACATCTTAGACTGGCTTATAGACTGGCTTAAGATTAATTACAGTAATTAATTTGACTTGAATGACATAATTCATGATCATTCATTGTTAATATAATTTAAACTTGAATCATAAGGTAACAAATTCAGTTTTTCCTTATTATTATTATTATTATTATTATTACTTAGGCAAACCAATTAAGACACAATTAAGACTTTAAACTGCAGAGAATGCTTCTTTTCAGTCATTTCCCATGATTGTCATGCAGACATGGAAGTGAAGCCTATAAACAAACGGGCCTCTGGTCAGGCATTTGAGGTGATCCTGAAGCCCCCCAGTCCAGTGTCAGATGTGGCACAAAGTATCGGATCCCTCCCCAAGAAAAGGGACATCTCTCTGGATGACATTCAGAAGAAACTCGAGGCTGCTGAAGACCGCAGGAAAGTGAGTGTCTGCTACTTGGTGTCAACACTAACACTTGGATTTGTCAACTTTATTGACATGACTATTGATGAAGAGATCAGTTTACGCAGTACATTCTGGTGTGGAATCAGAACCCAGATTGCTTTCTCGATGTAGGCAAATACATCTAGATTAGAAGGAAGTGTAATGAATTTGCCAAACCTTTTGCTATTTATTAACATCATGCGCTTAATAGCGTATAATTTATTTGCACTGGTAATAGCATGCTTGATTCTAGTTGGCATCTCACTTTCTACAGTCTCAAGAGGCCCAGGTACTGAAAGCGCTGGCTCAGAAACGGGAGCACGAGCGGGAGGTGCTGTTCAAAGCCATGGAGGAGAACAACAACTTCAGCAGGATGGCTGAAGAAAAGCTTATTTTGAAAATGGAGCAAAACACGGAGAACCGCAGGGCTTACATGGCAGCCATGTTGGAGCGCCTGCATGAGAAGGTAGAACCTGGTATTCTAGGTTTTGCTTAGATATTCTTATATGTTTTATATGTTGGAAAAAAGAATTCATAGTGCAACACAATTAAAGTGTTGGGGGTCTAATTTTAACTTGAGTAAAATATTAAAAATCAATAAAAGTAAATATTTAAATAAGGGCAGCTTCATGTTAAATTCATGAAATAGCCATACAGTATGTCAATTTATTGCAGCCTACCTGGACATTATATCAATATGTACAGTAAAATCTACATCAGGCCGTAATCACTTTTTAGAGTTGAGCTGGTTTGATGCCGCAATACAGTATTCACAGAACCTCAACGTGGCTGTAAATTGCCTCAAGGTGTGAAAGAGACTGTACAGGTAGAAAGCTCTTAGTCATCCACGGAATCTTGCAAATGCCAAGGACATTAATTAAGTCTGTCTTCTTTGGATCACATGCACACGGATAGATTATTTGGAATGAACAGAGAATGTGATTGAAGCGGACACACACTTTTAAGAAAGCTTGCCAGTAAAATTCATCAAATGCCATCTGGTTGAGAATAGAGGTGTGCACAAGGACTGGCGTGCCAAAGAATGCAAATATAATGAAGCTGAGGTTTTCTAATAGCGGCCAAAGAACATGAAGCTCACCGAAAAAAAGAGAGAAAGATCCTGTTCAATTTAAATAATAACGCTTTAGAGCATTTCTCATTAGTCAGGGTAGAGGTGATTGGAATTAGCGGCTGGTTTATATGTTATACTCAATTTGTCGTATGTAGATAAACGTCATAGGTAGGTGCAAAATAATAATCGCACGAGCCGTCCCATAAATGACACTATTGAATAAGAATAAAACTTGTTTGCTGGAGGACACGCCTACTTCATGTTTAAATCCCAATACAGATACAGATATAAATATTATATAGATATAGATAATGTAAGAAGGTTTTTTTTTTTTACCGCTGGCGATACATGATTTTTTGTGTTTCTTTCAGGATGAACATGCTGCTGTGGTCCGCAGAAACAAGGAGCTGAGAGAGGAGCTCATAGGATAAACACGTTTTCCTCAATTGTCCTCACACTGCTCATCAGCTCACTGATCCTCCTCATACACACACACTCACACACACACACACACACACACACACACACACACACACACACACACACACACACACACACACACACACACACACACAGTCAATACTTATCTAGCAAGTAACACTCTCCTATACCGTTTAAATGGTCTTGCTTGATTTCATAGATTATGACACAGATTATTTTGTAAATATATCATAGAAACTTTTAGATTAAGCAACAACACAAGTCAAATGTATCAAACTTATCATGACACAGTATCGCTATTGATGAAATTAAAATGCATCTGATTCTTTTTTTTTTAAACTCTAATTATTTTTTTGGATTAGAGATATCATTTGTTTATTTATTCGTTTGGAATATGAAAAGGGCACGACTAAAGATTTAACTCCAGAGGTTGGCTCAGAGTGTCAATGTGCTGCTGAAGAATGTGTTAAGCTTGAGCAAGATGGTTTCATTCAGTAGATGGAAAAAGTGCAATGTCATGATTATATTGTATATAAGCATAAATACACTGTAAGGTTTGTTGTATATTTATGTGTGTGTGTGTGTGTGTGTGTGTGTGTGTGTGTCTCTCTGTGTGTATATGCTGGGAGTGTCCCAGCGTTCCATTCCTCACAATGACATTTTTATTCCAGGACCTTCCAAACGAATAAATAAACACATGATATCTCTAAACAAAAAAAACAATTAGAGTTAAAGAAAAAGAATCAGATGCATAAATTAATAGCGATATGGCGTCGTGATAAGTTTGATACATTTGATAAATTTGATACATTATGGTTTTTCTCGCTCGCTTTGACTTCAACTAATGTTGGCACTGGCTACCATTTTCTGAACAAATTTTCCGACAGTACAATTCATCATCTCAAATGCCGCCATTATTCCACCATATATTCTGCTATTCACTAATGTTAAATCCTTTTGTCTGGTCAAATTTCATCCTCCAAACTTCAGCCATTGAGGAGGAATGGCTAATGGAAACAGAATATGCATTGAATGTTTTTTTTTCTCTCTCTCTCTCTCTTTTTTAACTTCATTTATTTTCATGGTTTCCTCTCGAAATATGCCTGCCTGCATCTTCTGCTGCGTAAACTGTGTTTTCCCCTCATTTCTCTGTGTGCATAATTTGGTGAATAAAGATTTGGGATTCTGTGAACATATTACTGTGGGTGTGATTTTTGTGGGTAGGTTGGTTTTTTTTTTGCAGAAAAACAAGTAAATACGTTACATAGTCTCATACAGTCAAAATACCAGCTGTTATGTAGCCTGCATATAACAGAGTCACATAAAACCATTAACCCATTGCCTACTTGGACTCACTGAGGCATCTAACATACTTTCTTTAAAGATAATAAAGTACTGGAACATGACAGGAGGGATTGCAAACACTACTGTAGCACACACTGGCACTGTGGTATGGTACATAATGACTACAGATGTTATTCTGTTAGTGATATATATCTACCTATATGCAGAGTTATAAGAGTGGACACTACCTTTATTTCTCTATAATCACCTGCTACACTAATGCATTTATCCGAGGTGTCGATTTTAAAATACTACTATTGACGTATAAAACATTAAATGGTCTCGAGCTGCCGGATCTGAGTGAACTGCTAGTGTCTAACGATCCGCCACGCCTACTTCGATCAAAGGATGCAGGCTGCTTGTCGGTACCACATATTATTAAAACTACAGCTGGGGGTAGAGCCTTTTCTTACAAAGCCCCAAAGTTATGGAATAGTCTTCGGGACTCAAACACAGTCTTAGTGTTTAAGTCTAGGCTAAAAACCTATTTATTTAGCCAAGCATTTTTATAAATAGATTTGCCTTAGCTAAAGGAACAGATCTGGAGGACTCATGGATGTAGAGTATTATGGTGAACTGGTATGTTGAGATGCTGTCTTCCTCACTCTAATTGATCACTCAGGTTTGTTGACGGTGAGGTGATTGGGTTGCTTTACAGTACATCTCAGGGAGCCCTCATGTTTGTGTTTCCTTCTGGCTCTCCCTTTTAGTTATGCTGTCATAGTTAGTCCTGCC
>JAOTQY010000045.1:23442822-23457837 GCA_026413445.1 Dolichallabes microphthalmus
AAGCTTCCTGGGATAGGCTCCAGGCCCCCGCGACCCTGTATATAAGGATAAAGCGGTACAGAAAATGAATGAATGAACAAACGATAATTGCGTAATAGAATCGTGATATCAATTCAAGAAAAATTTAAGAATTATATTTGAGCAAGACTCGTACAGCCCACTATAGTCTACATCATTGTCCTGCTGTTTTAGCTCCGTCTCAGTGAGGCCTGTTGTACACTTTAGGTCTGTTTATATTCACAGATTTAGCTGATTCACTATTTTCCAATTCGTCCTTTTGGATTAAGTGATTGTCTATATTTTTAGAAATAAACCTGATCAGCTTTAAGGACAACAGCGTCCTCAGTTAGGACTTTATGACTTGAGCCTTCGAATGAGCCTTTTCTATAAGAGGGACAGGAGCTTGAACACAGTCAGTGTGTGAGTGTATCAATGCGCACACTGTAGTCAAACAATGGCTTTTTCACAGCTGCCACTTGTAGAGTCTAATGTAAAACCACCAGTCTTGTAGATGAAGGAGATTTTTAGTCGATGACTGAATGGACAAAATGATGTTTGACATGGCGAATATGCTGTTTCTTTCAAGTGTTAAGCTGTTAAGTGTTAAGTGTAAAGCTGAGGGCACGTTTAAAAAAATCTCAGTATCGCTGAACCGCACACGCTATATGGTTTAAATCAGTTTTTTCTTAAATATAGCAGTGTGCACACTACTTAATCTATTGTAAACAAGGTTTTTGTACAAATCGTGCTGCACAATTAATCATATACAAATACTATTCTGTATAAATAAATAAAAACCACAGTGTGGACCAGTGCAATTATTTAATCGCAGAAGGCTGCAATTTATTATAGGTAATGTACACAAAGTTGAGAATTTACATAGAGTTTGTCTATAATATAAGTAATTGTTTATTTTTTAAAATACTTCTTAGGTGATAAATAATTGGCAAACATACTCTGAGATACTCTGAGATCATTTGTCTAATTGTTTGCTGTTAAACAATTAATAAACAATTGATAAATACTTTTAAATATTAAAAATGGTTCCATTAATAGTTACACATTGCAGTTAAAATCGCAATTGCGATGTCAAAATAATCGCAATGTGAATATTTTATTAAAACACAGATTTTCACTCTGAGAGATCCTTAAGGAAGTATATTGTGCTTTCTCAAAAAAAAAATAACCACAAAAGCTTTTTATCCTGTGACTTGGGGGCTGTGGTGGTCCTGAGCTTTTTTTTTTTTTTTTTTTTTTGTGGAGGAATGTTTGGTTTGTAGGACGCAAGCAGCGAAACCTGTGTGTTCTTCACAGGGAGCCAGGAGCATAGTAGGGGAAAACCTTTTTTAAATTTTTTTTGAAAAAAATGGCTTATTGTCTTCTTGTGTATGTGTTTTAAATAATGACATCATGTTGTTATTGTGCTTTAGATGTTCCTTTTGCCTAATACTAGAGACAGATGAAATCTGCATTTAGGGATCTGTTGTGCTTGGCAGGAGATGAATTTATTTTCCCTGTCAAACTCATTGGTATTCACACGTCACAAATCGTTTTCAGGATCATCAAATGTTTGAAAATATGTGACAACTTGCAGACTTGAGATACTCGCATCGCTAATGCACGCGGGACTGTGCAGCGAGTTGTCCTTACTCTGTTCAGCGGGGGATCGGGGGCTGTAAAATCAAGGAATCGTGTGTGATGATGCTCTGACACTTCAGACAAATATTGTGTCTATTCATATCCGCAGCACTTTTTAGATTTCTGAATATTTCCTCCCCCACCCTCCACTTGACCCGGTCCTGGTATGAAAGTGTTTCACCTCAAAACTTCCTGAAAGCCTCTCACTTTGATTGTTGCCTTGTGTTTATTCTTTCAGTGCGGTATATGCATGTGTGCTGCCTCCATGTTCGAAGAGCCTGTCGATATCCCGTGTGGACACGTGTTCTGCAGGTCATGCTGGGAAAGGTGAGCGTTGTTTTTATCCCTGTTCCACCGGTCCTTAGTCACCACCAAAATTAAATTGGGCTTTTAAACCTAATTAGATGCACGATGCTAACCATATGCTACCGTGTGACAGCTGTTCTATTATCATCCACGACTTGGACCAACATGTCCACTGAAGTCTGGACTCATTTGTTTAGTAAAGTGTCATCTTTGGCAGCTTTTTGAATTTGAAGATCCAGGAGGGAGAGGCTCATAACATCTTCTGCCCGGCCTATGACTGCTTCCAGCTGGTTCCTGTGGAGGTCATAGAAAGTGTCGTGTCCAGGGAGATGGACAAGCGGTACCTGCAGTTTGACATTAAGGTATAAACTTACTATGGGAGACACTAATATACCGTATGCTACATCGGCTGTTTGTCCTTTGAGAATCCAATATGACCTTGCAAGACTAAGCCTAAGACGTATTTGCACTTGATGCTTTGTTTCAATCTAAATTTGTCCTTGAGATATGAAATGAATCATCTGTTTCTCCGCCGCTGACTTTTTAATTTAATTGCTAGCTGTTAATTTGTCACTGCTCAGTAACATTCTAGTTACGTTCTCCTAAAGGAACTTCGATGCGTAATGTGACATCTGGCTAAGACGGCTAGCATTAACCCTAAATGTGAGCTATAGGGAGAAAACCACGGTAATGATCCGCTGCCCCTGCAATCTGAACATGTCTTGGAATGATGCGTCTCATGCTGTGTACCCAATAACTATTCATTATGTTGCCATAACAACTCTGAATCTTTTCCTGGGATGCTTTAGTTCTGCCGTAATGCTGGTCAGGGTAGAGGTTACTAACGGACATGATGACTGTCTTGAACTGCTAGTATAAAATTAACCCCATCTTTACTTTAATTCTAAGCACAAATGCATTATAATAAAGAATAATTGTGCACAATGATAATATTATGTATAATAGAGATTATTTACATTTTGCTATCCAATGGTTCGCAGTTTATGTATTAATTATGATTTGGTGTGACACATTACTACACAGTTGCTAAGCTGATATAAAAAAAGAGGTTTTTTATTATGCTGCTTATGGAAATAAGAGTGCAGGGTTTACTTGGTCTATATTTATTTATGTTCTTCCTGCCTCCTTGTTTCTCTTTCTCTCTCTCTCTCTCTTTTTTCCCCCCATCATATGTTCTGTGCCAGGCCTTTGTGGAGAACAACCCTGCCATCCGGTGGTGTCCGCGGGCAGGCTGTGAGAGAGCGGTACGCTTAGCGAGGCAGGGGCCTGGTGCCAGCGCCTCCGACCCGCTCAGCTTTCCTCTGCTCCAGGCCCCGGCTGTGGACTGCGGCAAAGGCCATCTCTTCTGCTGGTCAGTGCTGATTCCCGCCACAGTGCCAAAACTACCGTCCCAAAACTAACACACTGGCAGGTTCTGCTTTTAAGAGCAGAGTTACAAGTTTCTTCTTTATTTCTTCTTTTGACAAGAAAATCATTGACTTAAATGTTACAGATTTATGTCTTTTTAAAAACTACGTTTACATGCGTCTGCATTTTATGATGTGATATGAATTTGTTTTCATTGCATTGCAAATCACTGATCATATCTTCCTTGTGGCTTCATCCCTTCTGTTGCAACTGCACACATGCACAGTCTTCAGTTATGCGTCTAGTACTGATCGTGCCAGATTTCATTACACTTACCTCAGTGCACTTTTGTCTCCATTCCTCCATATGGCATGTGGACATTCGCTCAAAGCTCTGTCTATCTACAGTAAGTATGACAGGAACATGGCTCTGCTGTCCCTCATATTACTCCATTTTGTGAACAGTCCCTCTCACTAACAATTAATTACTACTCTTCACTTAAAGATCCCGGCTTTTGGCATCAGTACGTTCTCAGACGTTGTCACTACTATGCCAGTTCAGAATAATTATTGTAGTTGTGGCGGGATTCCAAGCTCTGATGGGTTATTTCAGTCGTATGGGCTTTTATGACAGTCTGTGGCGAGTTCAACAATGCTAAGTTTTTATTTATTTATTTATTTTAAACTGCTCCACTATGCACATCCTTCACCCGGATTTGATGTCTCAGTGTTCTTGCATTTGACTCTGCAGGGAGTGCCAGGGGGAGGCTCATGAACCCTGTGACTGCCAAACATGGAAAATGTGGCTACAGAAAGTCACTGACATGAAGCCAGAAGAATGTGAGTATGGCTATGCGGTACATATGAACAAGTTCATAACTGGTACTAACTGGTGTTGGGGTTTTATTGTATTGGAGCTGTTTTAATGTATTGTCACACATTTGCCTTCATGCTTGGATTCTGTATATCTGAATTGTAGAACAGAAGTTTGTCAGATAGCAAGATACAACGTTTGATCGTTTTAGTGTTTTTTTTCTCTCATATTGGATTAACAAGTGGAATTTTCTTGAATGGGATTGAAAGTGCCAACAATGTCTCATGAATGCTATAAGGACTTTTTACCCGTTTACATATTAAGTGTTTTCTTCTAAACTACCCATACTGTATGTCAAATAGGAACTAGAACACCTGTGGAAACTCACAAAAAACTTTTTGTTTCTACTGTAAATGAAAGTTTGCTTTTTTTTTGTTGTTGTTGTCTGTGTGTGAAACAAGACAAATATCTATTTTTGTCCCTTTCCCCTGCAGTGGCAGGGGTAAGTGAGGCGTATGAGGATGCTGCCAACTGTCTGTGGTTGCTTACCAACTCCAAACCCTGCGCCAACTGCAAGTCTCCCATTCAGAAGAATGAAGGCTGCAACCACATGCAGTGTGCCAAGGTGCTCTTTAGTTTCTGCTCTGAGGTGCCAGGGCATAAATATCAAACCATACTCATGACCTTAATACCACCCACCCCTTTCCCTGCAAGGCTGGAACAATAATATGAGCTGTGCTTTGTGTATTCTGATTTTCGACATAAACTAATAAATATTCAAAATCACAATTTTATGAATATTTTGATTGGATATATCCTGATTTTGTAACAGTTTCTAGACCTTGAAACTTTAAAAAAAAAAAAAAAAGCCATCATAACTGAAGGTTTACACCTTTGTTTATTCAACAGCTTTACAACTGAATTGAACATAAGTAATTAAATGTAGCTCATTCCCTATAACATTACTTAAAAACCAAGGGCAGCATTTAAACAATACAAACTAACTTATACGAGTTATACTAACGGAAACAAAAAGCTGCAGCACTGCTGTCTCTGTTAGGTCATTTGCTTCTGTTATTTCTTAGCAAATAATTTACAAACATGGCAAATAATTCACTCCTACCATGCAGGATGCCATATGGGAATAGTTCAGAGTCTGCTACCTTTAGGATTATAAAGAAACTGTGATGTTTTTTCCTTCCTCAAATTCTTCTAAAGTCTCGAGTGTGGATTGAGCAATTGTGAGCATGTGGGTGCGTGTGTCTTCCGAAAATAAATTGCATGTGATGTTTTGAGATTGGTTTAAGTGTGTGCAATGAGTTGGCTGCAAGACTATTTCGCTAATTCGACCCATTGGAGGTTTTTTAACACAAAAAACCTTTGATAAAGTAATGACATTAAAATGCGTTTCTGTTGCACCGCTGAGAAGCTTGTTCACTCTGCACATAAACAGATCTATCCAAGGCTGATCAGTCATGGCTGATCAAACTGAAAACGAGAAGATTCTGGACACTTGCTGACCGCCAAATGGATCTCGATTGTTAATGTAATGAATCACTTAGAAGTTTTTTAGAGTTGATTCGAGTGAATTGGCACACATCTCCATGAACTATATTGTAATTGTGATCTGAGCACTACTGATAATGCAGAAGCCTTCAGAATGAAGCACACTAAAGAGAACACTTTTCCCCCCTTCCTTTTATCTGTATCATTTGATCACAGGTTCTCCCCGGTTTATTGTAGCATATAGATAGTCACTGTCTAGCAGTGTCCTGGCAAAATGCGTTAAACGGAGCTAAATGATTTATTAAATCATCACAGTAGGCTTTTTATACATTTTAATAAGCATTGTCATAGTGTATAGTCCAGAGTGATCATATGCTGCTGCCCTTGTCTTCACAGTGTAAGTATGATTTTTGCTGGATCTGTCTGGAGGAGTGGAAGAAGCACAGTTCTTCCACAGGAGGATATTACCGCTGCACTCGCTATGAAGTTATCCAGCAGGTGGAAGAGCAATCTAAAGAAATGACTGTGGAGGTAGATACATTTCTATTCATCATACACACTTTGTGTATAGCTAGAGAATGGGTGAATTATTCATTTTAACCCTAGGAAAGAATATTAATCAAAACCTTTCTTTGTCTCAGTTAATCTGCACTGATTATTGTAAAAGTTTGTCCGATTTTATTTAAATATGCAGGCCGAGAAGAAGCACAAGAGCTACCAGGAACTTGATCGCTTTATGCACTACTATACACGCTTCAAAAATCATGAGCACAGCTACCAGGTAACGGATTGCTTTACACAGTTTCTCACCGTAGTAGGGTTACACTCGGTCCTAATGTTCCCTCTAACCGTTTCATTTAGCTGGAAGAGCGTCTCCTTAAAACGGCCAAAGACAAGATGGAGCAGTTGAGCAAAGTCCTGAGTGGAAGTAAGGCTGTGCATTTGTCTCACACAATTGCCTCTCGTCTGAGCGTTAGGTCTCTGAGCATTAGAGAGGCAGAATGAAACGCTTTACCTTGCTCTTGCAGGGGAAGGAGGTGCTCCAGACACTACTTTCATTGAAGATGCAGTCCATGAACTTCTTAAGACTCGTCGTATCCTCAAGTGCTCTTACCCTTATGGTTTCTTTCTGGAGCCCAAAAGCACCAAGAAAGAGATCTTTGAACTTATGCAGGTAAAGCTCCATCCATTTCCACTTGTCTTAAAGGTCCCATATTTAACTATTTCTTTAGCACAGGGCTTGGAGTCCCTCTTAATGTGTGTGTAGGGTTGTGTATCGTTTGGGATTTTACGGTGCAAAATTAATACTTTTGAAACGGTACCAATGCTTAAATGGTGCCATTCCAACAAATGGTGGATAAGATTAAAGAACATCTTTTTATTAAACAAATATAAAACATAAACTATATATTAAAAGTTTTAAGTATACATTAAGTAAATACAAAACGCAACCAATTTACATACTACCTATAATATAATATAACTACAATAATTTAACACCAGTAGCAACGATTTGGTTAATATACTTGATGTGCTACAAACCAGCTTCAAATTTCAGCAAACCTTTTGCAGAAATATGACCATTATTTTGAAAGATCACCTTATCTGGTAAAATACGCCACCTCTCCTGACTTTATCGCGGGTGTGACTTGGGATCGGGGACGCCCACCCTGCCAGCTAATGTCCATAAGCTATTAAACACAGTGTATCCCTCTGCTTTTAAGTTCATCCCATGTGTTCTTAAATATTTCATTGGGCTAGATGTGTTTAACCCCCCTTTACACGCAATTGTTGAACGACATTTGTTGCATGTCACAGTGTTGAAATCCATTGTTGTAAAATCCGGCCACACTGCAGAATGTTTAGATTTAGACATTTTAATTTAATTGTGTTTAGCTTAGCGTGCAAATGCTGCCTGCTGCCGTCAGAGCAAGTGTAGTTACTGCGTGTGTGTGTGTGCTGTAACAGCTGTTTCAGAGAACTAGAGAACAAATATTTCAATCAATCGCTCTGGCATTTAAGTGACATCGAAACACTTTACCAAGGCAGACATCAAAGTGATGCACCAAAATCTGCGTTCAACCCTACAGTATGTCTGTCTCTGTTAAAGCACCTCAGATTTGTACACGTCTAAATCCCTTTATTTTACTCCACCAAATGAGCTGAACAACAAGCTGGGTGAGAGGTAATTCTTTTATGAGGTCACAAGACGAGGAAAATTCGAATTGCCTTGTTTAAGCCTTGGCAAACACAAAATTGAACAATGGTTAAAATTAGAGAGTTTACACAATGGAGACCCATCTGAATGTTTAAAAAATAATAAAAAGGGAATTTCGAGTAATAAGTCCTTTAACCGTTTAGTCATTGTGCTGGACAGCAGGGTAGTGGAGTGCAGTCTTTGAGTCTTGTTCATGTTCACTCCTGTTGCTCTCCTCAGACTGATTTAGAGATGGTAACGGAGGACCTTGCCCAAAAAGTGAACAGGCCCTACCTCCGTACCCCTCGCCATAAGATAATCCGTGCCGCCTGCCTGGTGCAACAGAAGAGGCAGGAGTTCCTGGCCTCTGTGGCTCGAGGCGTGGCACCAAACGACTCCCCAGAAGCCCCACGACGCAGGTTTGAAAACCTCTCCTACTTATTTCATCTCCGCCGCACAAATTTATGTATGTCACCCAGATTTTTTCCATGTAGGTTCGCTTAGGGAGTGCAGCAATTTTCAGTCAGCAGTTTCACATCAGTCATGCTTCAAGAAGAAGTGTAATAAGGATCCTAATTAGTATGTAACATTATCCACATCCGTATCTGTGACTCCAGTTCCTTCCGCCCCATATCCTGGTCCATTTATTAGATAGATCGATTTTTCTTCTGATGTTTCACTGTTACATATGATGATATGGTTCAGCTCAGTGTTGATCCACAAGTTAATTATTATTATTTCTTTTTTCCTGGAAAGCAATTATCTGTTGTATGGAACTTGACATGTGGTCATGTAGATTGTAGTATTGCATGTTGATCATTTTTTCCATTTTCATAGTTTTGCTGGGGGCACTTGGGACTGGGAGTACCTGGGATTTGCATCTCCAGAGGTAATACATTTTTTGTTGAGTCATGTTAAATAAATGGTATTTGCATGTTGGCCTAGTGAAAATTAATACACTTAAAGGGAAATTCTTTCTTTCTTTCTTAACTACCAGAATAACATCTGGTTTAATTATGTTGTTAAATTTGCATTCCCTATTTTGTATCATAATGGCAGTGCATTATTATGATGATGCTGATGTACTAATACCTCACTTAGTTGTTCAACAGTTTTGAGTAGACTTGCAGTAGTAAAAGTAGCTCTAGATATAAACGAGTTTTGGAAACGTTTCTCTTATAGCTCACATATTCAAAGCAATGTATTTTGTGTGTGCATGTAGAGGATTAAATTTTGTCAGTTTTCTTTCTAATCCTATTTTTTATTACTATTTATCTATTTGATATTTAAAGCTTGTATTTAGTATATTTAAAGAATATCTTGCAAAAATCCTATAGTTTTATTACAGAGAATCTTTTTTTATCTTGCCAGAATGCGGGAAGGCGTGCTAAACACGTCTGCCATAAAGTATTTAGAATAATACTTCCCTTTGTGTATTATTTGTGCAAAACCTGCGTTTGATTGTGGATTTTTGATTTAGGGTACTTTTAACCTTTCAGAGTGCTACGTAATGAAGTAGTTGCTAGATCAGAAATAATTCTGAGTTGTATTGTTTACTGTTCGTTGCTTGCATAAAGTTTTACTAGTACATAACGGACTGTAGATCAAACCAAGCATGCTGAGATTTGAGGTGCAACACTATTGGATGTCTGAGTTATGTTTATGCACAGCTGAATGGTATTCCACTGCTATTCTGTTCCAATTCAAAGATCCAGGAGAGTCAGGCAATTCTCGGAGGAATTGATCCGAGAGTCCACATTCAAAATGCAGGAGGCCAGCGGCAGGTATTACTGAACCCCATTCCCCCCAATATTCTTCCATTTTAGGGATGGCAGCATCAGCAACGGAATGGCACCTGTCATCTGCACTCCATCAGTCTGTTCATTGTTCGCTCTTTTATTTGGCAGCATGCTCCTTTTCTTTCCTTTCCTTTTGTTTCGGTTGTGTTCTCTGCAGTTGACTTAAAAACGATCTCATGCCTGAGAGAATATTACTTTTTGTTTGTTGTGGAGTTGCATCTCTTAGGGAGCCCCTTAAAAAAGAAAACCAGCTTCGGTTTGGTATTGTTGAAAATCTGCTCCATTCCCTTGCAAGCATGTACATGAAAAGCCATGTACATACTTTATTTTAGAATATTGTGGCTCCCAGAGTATGACATGGTAAGATTTAAACTGTGGTGTAATAAATGGGGTGTTTTGCTTTTTATGTTTTGTATGGGTGTAACGGTACGCGTTCGGTACAGGAATCACGGAACAGGAAGTTTGTCTCTGATGGACAGTCGGCTAAAACAGCGAATAAAGGGAACGTTCGTTAACTAATACAAATGAAAAGGCTGCAAAACTTTTTTTCTTTCTGAAAAAGGTAACCATGTATTTCTGCAGAAAATGCAAACTAATGCAAAGTTTTCATAACTGTTTAGCTGAGCATGACATCTGTCGGCTTCTGTTTTTTCTCAGAATAAATGGCGGTTTGGATTGAGTCTTCATATGTTTGTGAATTAAATAATTTTAAACATAACCTACTTGTATTCACTTTACCCATAAGCCTTAATGCCAGGTTAGGTTTTCTAATTAACTACTTTTTTTTATAATTTTTTTTTATAGTATTAGTATATTAAGAAAAAATTTGTGTACATTTTTATGTGCATTGTCTGTGTGTTCGGGAAATTATGGCCAGTCTGGCAATGTTTACAAGTTAATACAGAGCTGTGTTTAAAGTTAATGTTCATAATAAATGAAAAGAATTGTAATAAATGTTTTTCCACTTCACTTTACCGAAAACATATCGAACTGTAAAGTCTGTACCGAGCCATGACTTTTGCGTACCGTTACACCGCTAATGTTTCCTGCACCTAAAACTATATACACTTAGTAAGAATGAGATAAAAGCTAAATAGAAGAAAGGACTATTTCCTAGTCATGATTCATGCAATGTAGTAGGTTTTCTTTAGTATAATTCTTTGAGCCTAGACCTTTCTTTTGCATGCAGCTTTGAGTGCGTTCAGTTTTAATCTAGTTTCATCTAGTAAATATTTTGCTCAAATGACAAATGATGGCTAAAATAGATTTTTAGCAGTTTGTCAAAATCTTGGTTGTTATTTTTCTATTATTATTATTATTATTATGTTTTAAAGGTAACTTTTCTTTGTGCAAGTTGCTTGTCCTACTGCTATAATTGAAACAACTCCTGTTATCTGATTGCTTTAAGTTAATACCCTTGTTCTTGATGGCTTTACAAAACAGTTTCCACAAGTCCAGTCCTGGGAAGCCACTGTACAGTTTGTTTATTTGTTTGTTTATTTATTTATTTATTTATTTATATTCTTTTTGGCTAGCCTGCCAGATGTGCTGTGGCCATACAGGTCTGGATTTGTGTCTCAGTTTTGTGGAGGTTGCTTTGAGGTTTCCCGTGAACATGTTTTTAACAGGCTCTTCTTCAGCAGGGTAGGGGGGAGTCTTCTGTGCATGGGCTCAACAGCTCCTCTGAAGTGGTTGAGTGCCTTGTGTCTTATGTTCCACTGTAGGAGTATGCAGAGTTCCAGTACAGACGCAGACACAGACAGCGAAGGCGTGGAGACATGACTAGTCTGCGGAGCAACACCCCGGACTCCGAAGAGCCCAACCCAAGCAATTTAGGTACTGTAACTTCCAGACCCAGAACGGTACGGTAATCCTTTTTTTTTTTTTTTTATGCTCGGCCTAGCTTCTGCTGACTTACAGGAAACGACTTGGGATAGCGCAAATCCTTTACTAGGATCATGTGCTTTAGTGTTACTCATGTTACTCTATATGGCCGTGCTGTAATTGTGGATAAAAGCTTAATAGTGTTAGGAATTATGCTTCAAGGAAGAAAAGAGAGAAGTTTTTTATAAGTTGATTTCTAACACCCCCCTCCCCCCTTTCCCCTGCCCAATCTCTTAGACGCAGAACAAGTTGGTTGTAGTCAGAGGCAAGGATTACCTATGGTAAGTTTTGCAACTTTTTAAATGATACTTTCCGTAAAGAAAAAATGTAATAAAATGTGAGTAATTCCTTTCTTTTCCTTCATACTGCAGCCTCACAGTTCCATGGATGAAGACGATCCCAACATCCTGCTAGCCATCCAGCTTTCTCTGCAAGAGTCTGGGATGGCCATGGGGGATGTAGGTACTGTAGACACCCAGGAACTGCTGGCTCACGAGGCATCTCTGGGGGCCATCGGCACTTCTCTTCCCTCCAGGCTGGACCCGTTGCTCCCTGGCGTGGATGTTCCCCGTGCTGCTCTAAGCAGTTCTGAACTTCTGGAGCTTGGAGACAGTCTAAAGAAGCTGGGTAACATGAGTGGGCAGAACGTTCCACCACGCTTTAACATTGTGGGCAATCCCAGCCACGAGCCTACCGGAGGGCCTTTTCCACCTCACTCCGGACATGCGGACTCTGGTGAATTGGACTCTGCTGACAATGCTAATCTTCTGGGCAACATCATGGCCTGGTTCCATGACATGAACCCTCAAAATATCAGTCTGGTTCCTTCAGCCACACCTTTAGATCCAGAGTTCGGAGCGCAGCTCGGCTCCGAGCAGATGACGGAAAAACCTTTCCAGCAGTGGACAGCAGAGAGAGAGCAAGAGGATTGTGAGTACAGCAGCACACTAGAGAGGGAGCCCGTTCGACCCACTCAGCTGGACCTGGTGAGCGTAGACGTGCCGCCTGCAGCCACTCTTGTGCCCCAGATGAGCGAATCCGTTGGCGCCTCTCAACCAAGCCACCACGGTGACACCCTGAAATGTGACTCGGACCCTGAACAGCCTAGCAGCAGCTCTTCTGAGTGGGAGGGTCAAGTGCACCTTGTATGAAATCAAGCCTCCTCCTCATCCTCCTCCTTCTTCTCCTCCACCTTCATAACCACTTTTGATGTGAACGAGCTGACGAAGACATCAATCGTGAGAAGGGATTCATTCGTATACGGACATGATTCGAAATCAGCCGAAACCCTATTTTAAGAACACTGAAATTGTCTTGAAATGTGTCTGGTGTCTCTTGCTGCAGGCCTGTGTTTTGTGCTTTGAGGACATGATGTGTAATTTTCTAATTAGAAGCAGACAGAGTTTCACAGTCTTGAAGAAGTGAACAATTATGAAAAGGAAAGCAGTCGAACCAGAAACCGCGAGGAGAACAAAATACGGCCATCTGTAATCTGTGGCAGGGAATACTTAGTGTAGTGAGTGAGCTTCATTATAGACCTGTCAGATCTCTTTCAAGAATAAGGTCTACTGTAAGGAACAGGACTGTTTGTGTGAATGTCCTGTGCAACCCATTCTTTTTTTTGGAAAGACCTGCCATCTTAGTGCTAGGTGTTACTGTAGGTGCCATAAACACGGGTCAGCACATGCAGAGTTCACGCACACAGTGTGGACAGTGTGTTGACTGTGCCTGCTGCTGGGGGCTGAAGAGCCCCTTTCTAAACACAACCCTTCCTTTAAACCCAGTGTCTAGTATTGGAGAAATTAACTCTAGCAGCTTCCTTCGAAGAGCTGGGCGACTCTGGGGTGTTGATCATGGTGAAGGAAAGCGCAGTTGTTGTGGTTAACTCTTCATTTCTTTGGTCAAACCTGATCACTGTAAATTATATGCTACTGGTATTTTAAAAAAAACGGTTGAGTTTGTCCTGTGCAGGAACACTGCAATGGTTACACTACACAACTTATTACAGTGCCTTGTCCCTGAACCTTCCCTCTTATTTATTGCCACATCTCTCGAGTGCTCGACGGTCGGCGCGCGCTACCTAAAACTACGCGTCGCTCTAATTTTCAACAGCACTGGAAGTAACAAGTCACCAGATTTAGCATTTGTATTAACATTTTTCTATATCCTCGATCACTCTTTAGTTGGTCTCTGGGCTGCTTTTCCAGAGCTTTTTATAAAACCGTTAATAACGCAGGCTTGTGTGGGATCACTGCTGATGATGATTTTTTTTTGTTTTTTTGTATCTCTTATCCAAACCAGTTTAGTGGTGGTAAAATGAGTTCGAGATGATGTGTGTATAGTACATGACGCCATTGTGCTTCATCCATACTGTAAAGCGCCAGACCTAATATATTGTGAAATTGATTTTCTATTTATTTGAAATTGAATGTCTTTCATAAAAAAAAAAAAAAAAAGAAATAACGGATAATGTACAAAAAATGAATGAAAGCCAATGTTTGTCCATGTGTCAAAAACAACAACAACAACAAAGTCCTTTTACAGGGCCACCTTTTAAATATTGCGCTTTAAACTAATTAATTGTTACTACTGAGGTGATTTTCTTTAGTTTCTTTTCTTTTCGTCAAACAAAACAGCAAGATTTTTTGGTATGGGTATATATTTCTATTCAACCCTCCCCTGGCCAAAATCTCAATCTTAACTGCTGATTTATTCATCCTGAATGCAGAGTTTGTTGATTTTTTTTTTTTTCGGACTTAATTAAAAAGAAAGAAAGGAAGGAAACCCTAATTTGTAAAGGTATATATTAACGCAGATTAATGCTGAAGAAACATTGCTGTATTGCTGTAATGTCAATCAAAATTTAAGCCCATGGTCTGGGGGGGGGGGGAATCCTCAAACCTGTCCTAAGTAGTGATAGTAGAATAACTGAAATACTGTACGTCTGTACACGTGACATCGTCTTTTGTAGTTTGTATACGCATATAGTACAAAATACTTTAAAGGGTTTTTAATTTTTTCATACCTAAATATAGAATCAATGAAGGAACCTGCAGTATTTCTTCAGTCAGCAGTAATGTATGTTGCCAAAGTGATGAAGCTAACATAGTGAAGCACTCAGTAAGTCCCACCCCCCCTCCCAATCTGTTTAGATGTGAAGTGACACATACTTTACATGACAGTATGCTGTGCATCAAATCAAAACACATGTTTTATTTTCTTGGAGGACAAAAGTGATCCGAGTGGTAATTGGGGAGAAAAAAAGGCAAGCACATTTTGTAACCCATTTAAAAAAATTTATATTGTTAAGTGACTAATCCTTGAAATGTTATTTGCACTTTCATAGTCTATACTTGATACATTCCCAGTTTATATGGAAAATAAATTATATAAATGGTTGATGTTTGGCCAATACATTTGACTGAACTGAGTATGAAACTCAGCTTCCCTTTTTTTTTTACTGCCGCGCTTTTGTCCTAGACCTCAAACGCATGACGCACGACG
>JAOTQY010000045.1:23457937-23470246 GCA_026413445.1 Dolichallabes microphthalmus
CAAAAAAAACCCCCCCCCCCCCCCCCCCCCACTGAAATTATTATACCATCTATATTTAAGTGTCGTCCTCAGTCCAAGCACTGGGTGCCTCGTGTTTTTGGTAATACCTTCTATCAAATGATTTGCATGGGTTTCCTATGGAGCAATGGGACACACTAAAAAAAATGTGGTGAAAATGGTGTGGAATATACATTTCCTGATGTGTAGTGTGTGACTGCAAGTAGAGGTGTACACCTCAGACTTGTACATGATGCAATATGTTTTCAGTTTGCTTGTGCGTGATGGGATTGGATTGGATTTTGAAGCCTTCTTCCAAGCCAATTCATTCAGAATCTAATGTGGGCTTACTGTTAATTGATAAATAAACAACCATGATGTTGAGAGACTATTGTAAGTCACTATCGTGACTGTTGTGTCATCTTGTTAGAGACTAGTTTAACAGATTTAAATTATTACATAATTTATAGTAAATTATAATGGATAATGACCAATTTATGATTTTTCCCTTAATTAATTTTAAGTTATGCATTGACCCAAAATCATCCGAACGTTATACCCTTGATGACAAAGCTAGCATTAACTTAACAGTATACCCTTTTTTATGTTTGGCTTTTACATTTCAGCTTGAAACCATTATAATGCAAACAGGGAGTTCAGTTGAACACATCCAAATGTTTGTGTATAAAACAAAAGAAATGATACCCTACTTTAATCTGTCTCCATAGATGATTGCGAGTATGATGCTTTCCAGGCGTTGTGCTGCCAGAGCAAGAACATTTTGCATCGTTAGCTGGAAAATTTATGAGGTTGTGCTAAATCCTTCTCATTTGTTGGAGGGCAGGGATTTATGGTGTAGCAGCGGAGTTGATTTTAAGATATTAAACACGTCGGACATTGGTCAACGTGATTGAAATGCTGTCTTGACAGTCCCACAGCGCCAACAGAAACGTGGGTCAAAACATGAGTGTAATAGTCTTTGAAACTCAGGAGGGATTAGGAAGGGAGCTTATTAAGGTTAAATGTCAGATTAAATGACGTTACAGAGAAACGTTTATAAGGTGGTCCAGCACGTCAGCTTGGGGGTGGTGGAGCAGAGGTCATGCAGCACCTGGGATGGAAACCATTATTCACTTACTAGAAGAAGTAAAGATTCTTATCAGGCTTGTTAAGGATTGCTTATTCTTAAACACTAGATGAAACCTGTAGCTTGTGCAACCGAGGAACGCCAATCTTGCAACTGGATTAGAGTTTGATTAAAAAAAAAATAAAAACAACCCATTAAGTACACATTTGTGCCCGAAAACAGCCTATGACTAATAATGACTTCATTTCCAGATTTTCACAACTTAAGTGTGTGTGGAAATGAGAGCAGATGGCTGTTATACTCTTAACAGTCCAGTAGAGTGTACTAAGCTCCCACAGAATGAGTCTATTCTGCTACTTATTCTGGCAGCTGTGTGTGTGTGTGTGTGTGTGTGTGTGTGTGTGTGTGTGTGTGTGTGTGTGTGTGTTTTTTTGCTGGCAGACCCTCCTGGCAAGCTCCTCCCCATATGTGATTTGGAGAGGAAGAACCAAAAGGTTCCTCTGGTGATCATTAAAGTATGTCGACATCCGGCTCAATATTCCCACAGTCTATCTATCACAAGTTCCTACGAGATACTGTACAAAAATTTTTGTTATTTTTCCAGAGGGAATCAATTGTGGGTTTTGTTACAGTAGAATGTACAGTACTGTGCAAAAGTCCTCAAATGTGTACAATACTTAAAAAATTAATGAAGCAAAGTCCATATTCGGTGGTATAACCGTTTAAGTTTAAAAGTGTACTAGCCGTCTCAGGTAGACTTTGTATGGTTCTTCGGTTTTAATGAAAATTTTTCCCAGAGCATTTTCTAAGGAATCTGATGCAGTTTTCATGGAGACTTCTGACTTCTGTTTCCAGCCTGAAAGTGGGCAGCTGTCATATTCTTCAAGGATATAAAAACATTTTCAGTAATCTAGAATGTTATTTGTTGACTTGGTAATTCATTTACTTACTCACTCACTCTTCATACTGCTTATCCTAAACAGTCATGAGAAACCTGGAGCCTATCCCAGGGGACTTTGGGTATGAGGCGGGGTACACCCTGAATGAGGTGCCAATTCACAGGGCACAAGAATGCATATACTCGCACATCTGTGGGCCATTCGGAAACACCAGTTAACCTAATCTGCATGTCTTTACCCATGTCTCACCAAGCACACAGACGTAAAGTTGGGACTTGAACCCCTGACCCTGGAGATCTGAGTGCTAACCACTATGACGCAATGCCACGTCCATAGCAATCCAGATGTCATAAAGCATATATAATAATTTTAAAAAGCTGACTAAGATGTTTACACAGAATTGTATGTAAGGTAAAGTCATGATTTTCTAAATTTTCCTACATTTAAGGCAGTTGTTTTAGGACAACAATTGGAAAACAATCTAATGAGAATGAATAAGTATAGAAAATGAAATAGTAGGTGTCTTTCAGTGTTGGGACCAAAAAGGATGGTTTAACAGGGAGTTGGTTTTGTTAATGAAGTGTGAAAAACACTTTACTTAAATGTTGGTTAACTGTTGGTAAAGGCTTTGCACTGTCGTCTTGCAGCTCCAGGGTTAAAGGTTCGAATTTCGCCAATGCTCTTTGTGCGTGGTGTTTCCATGCTCTTCCCATGGTTTGTGGGTGGGTTCCCCTTGTACTCTGGTTTCCTCTGATCATCCAAAGCCATTAAGTGTAAGCTGAATGGCACCCCATCTCATCTTGGATAGGTTCTCATCTTCCTTAGGATAGGTTACAGCGGATAAATGGTAGGTAGGTGGGTTCCAACTTTATTTGTTTATTTTGTTCCTATGTACTTTAGTCCTTTTTTTCTTTTTTGTCCCATCTTCTTCCTTGAGGTACAAGGTATTTCATCTCTTTGTACCTGTATATATTGAGATTTCTTTAAAATCTACTCGTTTTGAATGGGGTTAGTCTAGGCCAGTTGAATTCACTCTGACATCTGAACAGCACACTTAGGCCCATATCCTGTAATTACATTCCCAATTTGCTGAATTGTGTGCATTTGTAACTGCCGTTACAAACCACACATACAGTATGCATTTGCCAAGACTTCCTTCTGTGTGAACAAGACCCTTTGGGTCTGCTATAGCTTTATTTATAATAAACACCACATCACCTGGAGCGTTACATCTGATGTACGAGGACGAGGCGATTGCGCGTTAAAATCATGCGCCGGTATGGCATGCATTCAGACCATACGACGTGGGGCGGTCATTGCAAAAAAATTTTAACCGGCCCTGGTTGCCACACACATACACATGGGTGTTTTTTTTTTTTTTATTCTAATACCAGGATTTTGGTCATTATTTTACTTTCCTTATTGCTTTAAATTGGCCTGTGTGGTTTTACAGCCACTCCTAATTAGATGTCTTTCTTTGTAGCACACAGAACCTCATTCACCTTCATGTGAACTTAGGACAGCAACTAAATAGATATTAGTCATGGCTTGGGGCATCGCTCCAATGAACCACTAGGCACGTGCTGTGGCGTCTGGCACTGGGATGTTGGTGGTGGATCCTTTGGGTGCTGTGATTTGCGAGTTGGGGTCTCCATCGATCAGACTGGTTTGTCTGGTGCATCCCATGGACACATGATCGGACTGGGATCTGGAGAGTTTGGATGCTGGGTCAACGACATTGAACTCTTTGCCTTCTAAGCTGCATCAAACTGTGGTGTACTGAGTATTTTCTTTCCTTTCGTTTGTGGCTGCTGTTGACTTTTTTTTGCCAATTTGTGCGGAATTAGCTTTTATGTGAAGTCTGACGGGATAAATCTTTTTAAATAATGAAAATGTGGTGCTAAATGTGTTGTAAAAAGGCGTAACATGCTTCAGAATAAATGCCCCAACATTTTCCCTTTAAAACAAATGCAATATTGACTATTTTAATTTTTTCTGTCAAATGTAGTATACTGCACCCTCCCCAACACCCCCCCTAAACGGTTATCGACTATTGCTGGTCTGGCTCCTGTGGACAAATTCTCAATGCACAATGCTGCACATCGCTGCACAACTCGAAAACAGACGATGAGCATGCACTTGGTCGACCTGCTGCGCCTTTCTCGGTCATGGAGATGATGGGCTCTTTTCTTGCTGTGATTTCGTGTTGTCTTAGGGTCGTACCCGTACACCCAAGTTTCGTCACCAGTAATAATCCACAACATGAAAGACGGGTCATCCAGGAACATTGACGGAGCTCTTGGCAGACTTCGACAAGATGTTCCTTCTGCTCCTGAGTCAGCAGCCTGGGGACGAACTTGGCAGCAACACGGCGCACGTTCAAATCACACGTGAGGATTGCCTGGACTGTTCCGTATGACACATGACATTGGCAACAATGTTGTGGATTGTTCTCTGACCATCATCATGCACAAGTTGCTAAATAGGTTGAGCTCATTGAAGGTCATGGATCTCTCATCGTCTTCTGGTGATGTTCTTCTGCTCTTGAAGCATGCGTGTCATGAGAGCACCTCAAACAACTCATTGCAGCCAAATCAAACTCAAACTAAACTTGCCAAATCATGTCAAACGTCTCTGTGGCAGATTTGCTTGGTTTCATACTGATTTTTACTCTCGCTCTTTGTTCTAACTTGCTGTCCATGATGAAATAGCAGACATGACAGTGGTAACACACATGGTCAGGATAGCACTTGTTGCACAGCTCCTGATGTACGCAGGATGTTGTTTTTTGGCAAACTGACTTATGAAGGTTGGTGATCCCTGTGACTGTGCGTGCAGCATTGTGTTGCCATCTGTTGCTGTGTTACAAAACTTTTCTTGATGCCACCTTGTATGTGAGGCAATGTGTTATGCTCTATGCGAGGTTTTTACCAAAAGCAAAAAAAAGTGGCAAAAATAAATAAACCTAACCATTCATTCTCAAACAGTTAAAAATAAATAAATAAATAAAATAAATAGTAGTAATGTACAGTTGGGGGAATGAATATGGGGAAGTTTCTATGTTTCCCTTTCATAAAGTGTCCCAAGTATCTAAGTACCCTTAACTATGCACTATGCAAGGAATAGCAGAACAAGCAAATATTGAAACTGCTGAATAGGTGTTCACTTTTTATATGTGTAATTAGCACAACATTCTATTAAACTTGTTTGCTTGTGCTATGAATGAAGCAAGGTTTAAGAGAGATTTGTTAAGTTGCTTCATTTTCTCGAAATCAGTAGGTGAGATTCCGTAATATTTTCCAAATCCTCATCAGGAAGTCCTTCTGTCTGCAATTCATTATACCCACCTGTAGGTTGTCTTAACTGAAGTGGATGGTTTATGAGGACTTCAGTGAGCCCCCGCCACTCCCCTGCCTGCCCCCTTCCCTGGTGCTTAAATGCCACTTTGGTTCCCTGGCTCTTAAATTTCCCTTGGTACAAAAAAGTAATAGAAGTAATAAGTAATAGAGTTTGTGGGAACAAACGGCGCGCTCCTCTCAGACACAAACTGAGAGGCCCGCAGGTAATACTGAACCCCTCGAGAGGTAGCCTCAGATGCCGGCCTGGATGAGGGCAAGTGTTGGATTACTGTTGCACAGTGACAACACGATTACCACACAAAGAACGTGCTTGGGCACAGTAGCTCAAACGCCTTGTATGTAATGAACACCGGGCACCATTACAACGTGATACCTAGCTGTGGTGAAGAACAGACTTCACCCGTCTTCTTCCAGCGCTTGGAACTTTTTCCTGTCTCCCCAAGATGTAGATCTTAATTGGTTCTCTCCTACGTGGTACACGAAAATGGAGGGATTTCACTTCGGAAACGGTCCCGTTTCAAAGGATAACAGCTTATCACCGGAATAAATTCCTCTGGGATCCATCTACTGCTACCAGTAGATCATTCTTTGCAGGGAGAATCTAAATAGTGTATGTAAACTAGCTGGGAGTCTTCCCCTTTGCTCCTTAACCCTGGCCATATGGGGCAGCTACAAGCCCATGTGGTTGTGATAAAGGCACGGTGATCGCTTCTCTCCATGCTTTCTCACAGTGCTTACTACAGAGACGCACTGTTGGTTGGCAAAAGTAGGGCAGTCTTACTGATGACCACATGCAGTGATGAGGAACGAAAAGGAATCCGTGCACAGGTTTATGGCAATATGTAGGAGAACCACGTACATTAGATTAAGATTGTGTGCTTTATAAGAGTTCCTGAGAATTTGGTCATGGTTGATAAAATCTCTCCCCCCCCCCCTCTCATACTGTGGTTGTTGGCCTTGTAGAGCACTGGTTGAACGTCAGATTTAATCGGAATGCAAAGTCAAAGCTTCCAGCTTGTGCATAAGAATAAATTAATGTTCTGTGTTTCTTTACAAAGAAATAACTTCACTGAGATTGCATACATTGGAAATGCTCACTATCAGACTGGCACTGGTGTACCATGTGGTACTGCTAAATTATTTAAGTATGTACTGGCCATGCACGACTTAATCCATGTTTTCCAGTTGGACATAATGATGTGTTTGGAATAGGCTATACCTTTCAATCAGTTTCTATTACATGCCATGTCTGATTAGAAGAATGCATCTCATCATGTACAGTACTCTTGTCTCTGAGTGGTTTCTGGACTAGCCTGTAACATCCTTTAATCATCTTTTGTTACAGTAGATGATATCTGCTATGTTTCCCCGCTTCAATCTGACTGCAGCTTGTTTCAAGCAGCTCTATCGCATGAATAGTTCTTCATTCTGCATGAACAGAAATGAGAACTATTCTTTCTCTCCACAACATTTTCATCTGTGTGCTGGAATGAACCTTCGGAACAAATCACCAAAACATTTGCAAACATCTGTATGTCGAAGTATGAGTCAGCCATGTATTCACAGAATTGAAATTCACTTTAGTTTGCTGAGCCCTTTCAAGGAAAGACGACTCCCTGGGTGTGCTGTTTGACTGTGGCTTTCCAAACAGCTGGGGGACATGATTTTCTGTTCAATGTCGCTTACCGAACATGCTCTGCTTCCAGCTTCCGTCAGAGGGTTCTCACAGGCACTGCTTTGACACAAAATGTGGACAATAAGGACTCTGTGAGCCCCCCTTCATCGAGTGCTTGAAGCCAGCAAGGAGCATCAAGTTGGACCAAAAGTAAAAAGGAGTACTGTAGTGTCTATCTGGGCAAAGTAGTGTTAAATATAGGTTTATGTGAGTAATTTGTCAGTAAATATAGGTATTTTCTAGGTAAAGATGAATATATCATAACTGCACATAACCCATGAAGGAACCCTGTGTGATCATTGAAAATTATTGGTCTCGGAGGACAGGTTACCCCTGCCTGAGATAAACACTTTGTCTGGGGAAGTTTTGCCACGTGATACTAACAGCTGGATAAACAACTGTAAAGCAGCTAAACTGCCACTTGTGTGCTCTATTGTAACATTCTTAGCAAGTTGCAAGAGAGGCTGTGATGGGATGCACTGACTGGCTGTGATGCAGTCTATGAAAACTGTGAAATTTTATTATATTAAACTTCAAAACAAATCTTTGAACAAAATGATCAAACCCTGATTTAAACTATTGTTTTAGGCTCAAATGCCTTTTGGACATAAGCGTTTGGGACACGGACACACACACGCACACACACATGCACAGTCTAATTTCTGCCATCCTGTTTGAAGAAAAGGTTCATGTTTTGTGTGTGTGTCTTTTTAAATCCACCAGATTATTCACAGTGCCTCTCCTCTTTCGCTCCCCAAATGATATTACTACACTGAACCAGTCTGACTATAGCAGCTTCCAAACAATATCTGTACTGCGAAATAGCTCTTGGATGCCAAAAAGCCTTGCATAAACTCCAACTGCTCATGCTCGATCAGATCGACTGATCCTGATCCTTTTGATCTCTTCAAAGCTTTTGACACAGTTGACATTAATATCTGACTTTCCATTTTAAGTTTCCTAAAATCACAAGCTCAGCATGACTGAATGAAGTTTGCTTCATATCTCCTGTATCAGGTGAGATGGAGATGATTTCCACATGCTCTATGCAGTCTTTTAAACTTACTTGCTACATGTTTTATTTGTTTATGTTTAGTTAGTGTTTTATCCTGGTTACGTTTGCAATGGCTCTGGACCAGAGAGACTGCCTCCTCTGTCGGTTTATAGCTGTCCTCTGTGGACCGACATTTAATAGGAGCTCACCTTTGCCTATCCTGGTTACACCTCACATGAGCTGGCATTTTGGCGGTACTTTGAACCACTCATCTGAACATCAGAATTTCTTCGACCATTCTCTCGGATACGTATACTTTCCTTTTTATTTATTTTTTCCATTTTCCTGTCATCTTGGTCAAATAAATGTTTCCCTCCTGACAGCTGCCGTTGTAGCAAGATAATGTTTACCTGTAGGTGGTTATAATATTACTGTATGCCATGAAATTGTACCTGAAGAATTAGCTGGAACTGCATGATGCAATCATAATAACAGGGACCAGAATTCGAAGGGAAGGTTTCCAGCATCTTGTGGAATTCATGCCAAGAGGCCATACCCGGTATTAGTATAATGTTTTTATTAAACTATGTGGTGACTATGAATAATCGCTGACCTACTAAGAACATTGAAGGAAAAAAGTGGAGGCATATCATTAATAAAGTATGTATTTGGATGAAGGTTGGTAGCTACAAAGAAATATGGGCACCTTGACAACTTGGTTGAACCTTCATCAAAGCATCAAAGGATTTAACATGTAGCCTGCAGTACAACTGGATAAAAATAATTAATTAGACAATTAAATATGACCAATTTTACTTTTTGATAAAATCAGAATTTGCATAAATGTTACATAATTATAAATACTGATGGGCCTCATGCAATCAACATTTAACGTTAAAGCAATCGATGCACTTTTTACCCACGTATGACTCACCAGAGCTGTAGGTGTTAGTCTTGTGTGAAAGTAAATAATCTGTGAATCATCATTTAATCATACCTGATACCTGAGGGGGTTCCTCACACACAAGGATTCAGAAGAGGAAACTTGTGGCTTTGCTATGGCAAATGCTCCTTGTCTTTATCCTGAATTTAAAGTTAATGTAAGGGTCCTTGTAGGACTACTAGGTCCTTGTAGTCTCAGGATGTGCAATGCCATCCAAAAGTCTAAGACCACTAAAGAAAATTCAATAAAATTACATTGTCGCGAAGCAACTTTACAGAACCAACAAAAATTAAGGAAATCAGGATGAAATGTGTGAGAAAATATGTATTAATCAAAATGATCAGACTGTCCCTGATGAGCAAGCCGAGGGCAATGGTGGCAAGGAAAACCACCCTGAGATGGTACTGTAATAGGAAGAAACCTTGAGAGGAACCAGACTGAAAAGGCAATCCATGCTCATTTATGTGATAAGGGTCTGCAGGAATTGCTTTGCAGTCATACTGTGTGTTAGGCAGCTGGAACTTCAATATACCAGGAGATGTGTTTAAATTTATATTAAGTCCAGTTTGTTATTAGAGGTTCAGGTAGACTGTAGGAAATTCCAGTCCTCAACTATTGAGCTACTGCTGTCAAGTCATCAAAGAACAGCTGTCTGCATCAGCCAAGGCCAGGACCGTCTTCATGGTAAAGTGGAACCTTCCCCAGTTACCACACGCATCCCAAGCAGACCACATGTGGGGTACCAGGATGAGCCCGACAGGTCCAGACGCCAGAAATAAATATTTCGTATTTAGAGTGATTTACAAATGTAATGTTGAAATGTTAATATCAGAAAAAAACAGAATGAAAAGTAAAATTGACATGAATTTGAAAATATTTGGTATGTCTTTTTTTTTTTTTTTTTTTGTATTTGGTCTGGCATGGACTCAAGTTTGTCTACAAACTGATGACTCACATTAACATCAAAGCCATGGGGATGTTGTTGTCTGGACATGTTTTTCAGTTGAAGGGATAAATCTCAAGGGATTTCTGTCCTTTTTCACACAGGTGTCACAAATGTCACAATTTTGCTTACATTTATACAGTGAACAAAAATCATGCAGAATCTTGAATATTTAAGATGTTAAGCATTTCTGTTATGTTAAAAACTTTATTTCAAGTTGAGATAAAAAAAAAATAAAAAATTAATCCCACACAATTTCAGCATGGTCTTAGACTTTTGAAGCCCAATGTATCCGTTTTCGTTTCCCATTCTCAGACATAGTTAGAGATAGAGATGGAATGATGAACACCAATTATGTTTAAAAGTGATAATAAACACTTCCTTTATTAATCATGACTAATATCACTTCCAGGCATGTGTGCTTTGATCACTTATGCACAGATTTCCTTAGTTGCATTCATTCCCATCCATCAGCAGATTCTCTGCAGGCTCATACACGGTTGCTGACTCACTGACACTTCCTCTGTAAAACAATGATGAAAAGCGTCTTGTCATTCACATTATCTCGAATTATCTAGTAGAATTCCAAGGCGAGAGTGATGTAAACTCTGGTTAATCATTTCAGTCAGTCTAAATAATTGAGCCACTGTATGGAGTAGATCTTTTCATCTCTAAGAGTCAGGCTCAGGGGATTCCAGTTATCCAAACTGTGGTTTTCTCTGAGCTATGATATACTGTACGAGATGTGATACTTTACGCAGTGAGACTGTGGATGTGAACGGGATTCCAAAGCTCATAAACACACCGCTTAGGCAGAGCTAAAGAGACAAGGTTAGAGTAATAGATCCTACTGTCCTCTATCTGACCTCCCTCTGAAAAGCCGATACGACCCAGGGTGCTAAAAACAAACATTTCCACCTCTTAAGTGGAGAAGACAAAGTTTAATCTTTGACATTAGACTATAAAGAGACATTTGTTAAATAATCATCATAAAAATAAAATAGAAATTTTGGAGTTGATATGGTTTTGTGTTATGGATGATATTATTTTAATAATGTCACTAATCTCGAAAAGTCCCATAATAACTAGTGTAGTTGTAGTTTAAAAATGTTTTGTTTTAATTATCAGATTTAAAATGATAATTTGGTGACATTAGTTTTAAACTGAAACATGACCCATCATTTCAGATGTCTGTAAAGATAGTAAATAAAAGCTAATACATTCATCATGAATGTTGGACATGGTATATAAGTGGGAATGGAGTGAGTAGACTTCTGACATTGGATTGGACTGGAGGATGCTGGTGTATTTGTACCAGGCTGTACAAGACCATGATAATAGCTGATAACCTAGGATTAAACAAAAAACTAGTTGGCATATGAATAATGCTTTGAAAGGGTAAGGTTACCCCTTTAACATGCTTAAATTCATTAATTTTATTTAAATAAATGACATATCTATTACCCTTATATGTCCTTATTGGACATCCCAGTCCAGATGTGACCAGTGCCCAATTGCTTTCCACAAGATTTTGGATTGTGGCGATGGGGATTTCCTCTCCTTAAACGATTAAAGCTTAATTAAAGCTTAAACCATAAGAGCTTTATTGAGGTGAGCGCTGATGTCAGCTGAGGAGACCACGGGCACTGTTGCGGTCCAGTTCATGTCAAAGGTGTTCGGTTAGGTTGTTCAGGCCACTTGAGATCTTCCACTCCCTTGTAACGCATGTCTTCTTGTCTTCAGGGCCTCTTGGTTCCAGTGAAAGGAAATTGTAATGCTACAGCCGACAAAGACATCCTATAAAAATAAATAAAAATGTTTTGTCTGTACATTGGTCAGAACTCCCTCTTTCAATGATACCTTTACCTTCATTACACACCTCAAATGAGTCTTTGAGCCTATTTGTTTGTCCAGCCAGACTTTGTCATGGCATCACACAAGACTGGCTTTAGTATTTGCCTAAAATGAAACCTTCACTATAAATAAAATTAAAATGTTGAGTTGAGGTGAAGTTATGAGCAGCTGTGTGACAGGTTAGGAACCACAAGTTTTGACAGTTGCGTCAGTGGGCGTGGTCTTAAATGAACAGCTGGACAGAATTTATTTAAAGTTTTGCAGTACCTACAGTACATATCTGCCTGAAGTTTATCTGCACCATAAGTGAAATCAAAATGTTGAGTAAAAGCGATGTTATGAACAGTTATGTGCTAGAATTAGTTTAATCGACTTAAAAAAAGCTTTTAATAAGCTGCTCGCTCACTGTAAACAAACATCTGCACCAATAGATATTAATTAGAAAAGCCAAACCTGAAATAATAATATCACTGATTACATTATTCATTCATTTTCTATACCGCTTTATCCTGTGTTCAGGGTCGCGGGGGGCCTGGAGCCTATCCCAGGAGGCTTAGG
>JAOTQY010000045.1:23536592-23546933 GCA_026413445.1 Dolichallabes microphthalmus
ACATTGTGGCAACAGTTTGGGGAAAACCCACATATGGTTGTGATGAACACATCAATATTTGTTCAAACTTTTTTTCTAGCTTTAATGTCATGGACTACACCTCTGATCAGCCCACTTTGAGTCCCATGATTGCAATAATGTGCACCCGATTTGTGTTTATACCTGATCAGATTGTCTATTCACATCCCGGGATCTCAGCGTGTCTTTGTTTTGCATCTGTTGTTTTTAAATGCATTAGCACACAGTATTTGTTCAACATTCATACATCATATTTATTGGTCTTAGTTTAGGTTCCTGTTTCATGCTCAGTGATATTGTGTCATAATGATGAAAGGAGAGTTTGTACCTCTATCCTGACAGAACACAAAAAGAAAACAGCAAATATCTTTTGGATTTTTAGAAGTTGGAGGATGATGGTGCAAGGAAGTCTTTATCCCTCTCACACTTAGGAGAGACACCACTGTTGCAGCATCACTGTAGAAATCACCCTGCCTTCCTGTCCTGCATTTGATGTTACCGCACTGCCTGGTGCAAAAAAGAACATTGCTCTGCCTTTCCTTGATGCATCACCCAACACTGTTGAAAACGTTGCTCTGCCTCCCTGCCAGGCTTAGAATTTTCTTTCCACTCATTAAGGACAGAGAACTCTCCTTCTCCATTTGCACTGTGAAAAACTTTGCTTACTTTCACTGACTTCATGCGGGACCTGACACCCCACTGGCTTTGTGGGAACTGCTGTCCTAATTTCTAATAACTGTCCAGGATCCTCTCCGGAACTTGGTTTCGCGTGTCAGAAGCCATGCATTATTGTCATGGCAGCACATTGGAAGGGAGTTAGACTACACCTATTATCAGTCGAGTCATTTACTCTATGTCTTGTTTAATAGCCTATTTAAGGTCCCTCTTTATTTCTGTTTTTATGGAGATTTAGAACATGAGGAGGGTTATACCCCTGACAGGGTGCCAATCCATCCATGTATATATGTGAGGTAAAAAATAAAAAATGACATCGGTAGACTGCCTGAATCCACTGAATGATAAGGTATTCCATCAATGCATTTCTTATTTACCCTGGTGGCATGGGCATATTCCAGGATGGAAATACATGTAGGCTACTTGAATGCATGATTCATCTGGCTCAAATTGTGAGTGGTTTTGGATACCGAAGGTGTCAAACTATGCTGTATAATTATATACTCAACTATTTAGTGAGCAAAAAAAAAATTAATTCATTTATTCATTCATCATCTATACCACGTATCCTGTACAGGGTCACTGGAGCCTATCCCAGGAGACTTGGGGCACAATGTGGGGTACACCCTGGGCCTAAATAAAGCAAAATGTTCTTCAAAGTAGCCACATTTTGCTTTGATGACAGTTTGGCACTCTCTTGGCATTCTTTCAACCAGATTCATGAGGTGGTCACCTGGAATGATTTTCCAATAGTTTTGAAGGATTGCCCATATTGAGAACTTGTTGGCTGCCAGTAGAGTGCAAACCGCAACAGCATAATTGGTGGGTACTTTGAATATTCTAAAAAAATATATCCTTAATGTTTTTTTTCTTTACCACATAATTTTCTTTGTGTTGTTTAATAGTTTTCATATATTTCTTATTCATTTATTATTATATTTATTGTTCTTTAATGTAGGAAATAAAGAAAAGCCCTTGGAGAACCCTTGGAGTCAGTGGGTCAAACCTTTTGACTTGTACTGTATTTATATGGCCGGAGGCAGAAACGTATCCTGAATGAAAAAAAAAACAGTCACAGGGCCCCATGTACACACATTTACACTTTAAGAAACACCTAGGAAAATTAAGTGGAGCCAATCGATCTACCAAAAAGTTTTTGGGATGTGTAAGAAAAGCAAAATGTTAGACTGCCCAGTGAAAATTTAGGCATGTGGCTCCACAATTAGTAAAATGGCAACTGTTTCTCAGGGCATAGGTTAGGTTACTTAATTCCTCTTAGAGGGGTGTATTTCCTTTGAGGGCAAATGTAGGTGCACCTGGGCTTTTTTTGCCACAGTGTTGCTTCTTGTAACAATTTACCAATGCAATTACTATGATTACCATTAATTTATTGGAGGTTTTCTCCATATGAGGGCCTATGCTGACCTTCACTCATACATTAGCACTGGTCTGAAAGGTAACATCATTTGACTTTTAAAAATATGGCCCACATTAAGTATCTCTTTGCCTAATGTATGTGATATAAACATATAGTATACGTAGATTAACTTCAGATTAAGGATTCATTCTCCTGAAAAGTTTTTTTTCTTCTGAAGCTGACATCTAAGTCTGTATTAGACTAAACTTCATTACGTCATATTAATAGCCATGGACTAAGGTAAAGTGGACATCTGAGATTAAACCTCATGCAAGGCAATTTACTAAACAAATACAATATGTCTTCAACTGTTGAAAAATGTACAAGGACAACAGTTATGAGACGGCCTCCACATTGATGCTTACAAATTAATTCATCAGAAAATAAAGAAAACTGGAAAGTAATATGTGCTTCTCATTAGAATGACGAGACCTAACACAACAAAAGAGCTAAACACTTTCAGAGCTGCATTATGGGCTAGCCTCTATTTCCCCAGGCTCCATAGGACAAATGATGGATCATGTTGGACCTACAGTCCCACAGTGCAACTGTTATGTAGTTAAGAGACTTTCTGGTTCATACAGTAGCCTAAAAAATTTATGACGATGAAGCCTCAGCTCGGCAGTCATGATCTAAGCTCTAGAAATAAATATGTAATTTATCATGCCCTCTGATTAACATATATATTCTACTGCAATAGTTACTATAGTTTCTCACTGATGTTTGGCAGGGAGCTGCTCAGATCTTTCTAGATCTTTCTAAACAACATAAATGTCTGCAGAACATGAGAACGCTTGCATTAATTTACTACAGTTGTGGCTGTATTGACAGCAGATGTGCTATACTGTAGTGTTTCACTAACCCCCACCCTGCTATTAATTGGTTCAGAATGGACTGGGTTCATTGTATTCCCAGAGCAAAGCTCAGGCAACTGCGCTTGAAAGGGAAAGCTTGATGCTTACCAAACATAAATCAGACTGACTGACTCAGTGATGGTAAATAATGAAGCGAAGAGTATTAGTCATGAATCAGAGAAATGTGTTTGCTACGCATATACTCTGGTGGGGTCTGACGCAGGTAGTCCCAGAGGAGGGATTATTTTTCGCCCCTGAGAATTAGAGTTCCTGGTAATGCAATGAAAGGCAGTGCCCCTTTACTACTGTAAATGTGGCATAAATCAGTGTGATTTCTCAAAAGTTGCAGTAAGGAAAGTTTGATGCACCCTTACAAAATGCTAGTAAGATTAAATACACTGCCTGGAATCAAAAAAGGGAACCAGTTCAGAAGGGTCAAATCATTGGCCTGCATCAAGCACAGAAAACAATTAAGGAGATTTCAAATTACTGGAAGTTGGTTAAGGACTGTCCAAGATTCCAATTATTAAACCGTGCAAGGTCTGCACGGAACCTTTAACTTTGTGGAAGAAAAGTGTTCTTAAAAAAATTAATCATGAACTAACATGTCATAAACACTTGGTGAAGGTGCATGTTAAATGATGACAGTAAAAATCATGGATATGTTTAATAGTGAAAAAAGCACAGTGTGATAAGAACTAACAGGATTGGGATTAAACCACTGTGTGGCCATAAGAAAACCACTTGTCACTGAGAATAATCAGAAAAAAAGTACATTTACTTAAATTTGCTATGATCATAAAGATTAGACTTTGGGCTAATGGATAAAGGTCATGTGGTCTGATGAGTCCAGTTTGACCATACTTTAGAGCAATGTACGATGAGTGTGCCAGGGTAAGAAGTGAAGCACATGGAGCAAAGTACCCATCATGCATTGTAGGCACTGTGCAATCCTCAGGAGGCAGGGTTCTTGGTCACCAGTGGATCAGGGTCAGGGATCAGAGTTATAATCTGAGGTTGTTTCAGTCGGTCAGGTCTGAACTCAGCAACGCTATGTGGCAATAAAATAAAGTCAGCTGACGACCTTAATGTACAGAATAACCAGGTTAGCACATTTATGGAGTTTTTTCTTCCCTGATGGTATAGACATATTCCAGGATTCCAAATTTGAAAGTGTGGATCTGGGAGCATGAGAAATAATTTTTTACAAGTGAAAATTGTGCACTGTAATCAAAGAAATCAATGAAATCTTGTGGGAGTGTGTGACTTTTTTAAGTTCCGCTGTTTTTAAGCTTTATAGTTTTGTGTACTGCATACGGTCTTGCTGTTTCTAGGAGGACTCTCTTTTGATTAAGTACCGGCTATCAAAGAGATCTTTTCACCCTTTGATCATTGGGTTAAACAGTGAGTAAGCTGAAGCTTGCATCATTTTTGACTCTCCATTCCTTTATTTCAGTCACTGTGAGCTTCAGTGGTCACTGTGTGTCTGGTCACTGCGCTCTACAGCTGATTAAGAAGTGTAGAGAGCAGAGAGATTATTCAGGTCAGATCTTTATTACCTTGGTTGGGTTACCATTAGCTAAAACACCAAGCTTTCCACCTCTCTCCCTTGTGACCCACCTTTATGTTGTCTGAATTGTTTATCACTGGTTCAGATAAACAGTGCCAGATGTGCTTGGCCCTCAATGGCAGGAGCTGCTGTGACCAAGGGTCATACAAGTATTCTTCCTCAAATAAGCCTCAGCATCACTACACAAACTGCTGAAAGTTCACATCAGCATCGTCTTTAAATTTGCATGTGGTTTCATTAATGATACCCAACCTTTTAAACATGATTTTCCTTGATTATAAGAACAATTAAAAAAATTTTTTGCTAAATATGTAGCCATTGCTACCACTATTACCTGAATGTTCAGTTATGTATTAAGGTGGTAGCTTTATAGTAATGTCGTTGTGATAGTGATTTGCTTAAAAATGATTTTGAGATGATTCTTGCCAATTTGTTGCCTGCCAGAAATGATTTAACATGGAAACGTTTAACACCTTATTTAGAATAAACCTTAAATATATGTCAGGAAATTACACAAAAATACAAAATGCTGTAAATGTATATGGACACCTGACACTCATAGCCATACGTATGTGGGCCTGTCCCAAAGTGTTGCAAAACATTGAAAGTTCTATACAGTCTACACAGTTGTCCGGAATGTATTTGTAAGTTGTACTGTAGTTCTTTACTAGAAGTAAAGAAGACTTTCATTTAAAATGCACGTTTTAGCCATTTTAGCCATTCAAATGGGCCTCTGGTGTGTGTGTGTGTGTGTGTGTGTGTGTGTGTGTGTGTGTGTGTGTGTGTGTGTGTGTGTGTGTGTGTGTGTGTGAGCTTAAACAAAACAATGACCTCTTTCCCCATATTGTGACCTCATATAAGAAGATACACTCTTCCAGCATGTTGCTCAGCTCTGTTCATTGGTAGGGTGGGGCTCAGCAGTAATTCATTTACATAGACATTTAACCGATCCATTTAGGAAGGATGTTAGGAAGCGTTGCCAGGAGAAACCTCTTCCGTCTAAAAAGAACACAGAAGCATGACTGAGGTTCACAAAACTGCATCTGAACAAACCACAAGTCTTCTGGAACAATATCCTATGGAGAGAAAAGTGGAATTGTTTGGCCTTAATGCCCAGCACCATATTTGCCAAAAAGCAAACAGAATTTCAGCAGAAACACCTCATACCCACTTTCAAGCATGGCGGTGATGGAGTGATGATTTGGCGTTGTTTTGAAGCCACAGAAGCTGGGTACCTAGTCGATGAGTCAACCATGAACCCCTCTGTATACTGGAGAATTCTACAGGCAAATATGAGCCCATCTGTGGTTGAAATTGGATCATGCAACAGCACAATGATCTGAAGCACACCCATAAATCTACATCAGTTTGGAATGTCCTAGTCAAAATCCAGACCTCAACCTAATTGAAATGCTGTGGTGGGACCATAAGAGAGCTGTGCATAATCAAATGCCCAAAAACCTCAATGAAATGATTCAATGTTGTAGAGGATACTGGGCCAAAACAATGGTGTGAGTGACTGATAAAGTCATACAGGAAACAATTACTTAAAAATATTGTTGCAAAAGGTGGATCTACAAGCTATTCAATCCCACATGTTTTTTTTTTCTTATTGGATTTATTTCTGTTAAATAATGGCATGATGAAAAAAAGTTATATGTTGTACTTTTGAGGTTGTATTTGCTTAAAACTGAGACCAGCTAAGATCAGAATATTTTTTTAATTATATTTTTACAACAACAACAAAACAAAGGAATCAAAATGGGCAGTACTAACTTTTGAATATGACTGAATAGATGGTCCTGTGTGCACATAAGTTTGGCCATTTGATGTACATGGCACATAATAAAAGTATAAAACATGTCATTTGCAGGTTTTCAGAACTACACAACATAAAATGTTAGAATTTCACCTTGTGAAAAAGGAAAAACAGATGCAGAGTTTTACTGCAAAATGAGATGAATTCATTTTGGTAGTTTTGAAATTTTGAAGAATAATTATTGGAAACTGATTGGGAACATTTTCCGCATGGTTTCTTTAAGCTGCAGTGGTGTTTTGTATTTGAAAATGCAACAATTTAACAATTATTAAATTTTAGCAGTATAATGTTGGTTAAGCTATAGAAAACAAAAACAGCAAACTCATGTTTGGATTGTGTTTTTTTGCAGTGAATCATACTGGCAGCAAATTGAAAGAATATATTATTAGTTAACATAAAATCTTAAATTTATTACCAAGATTTTTGGAAATATTAAATGCAGTACAAATATTAAATGTTTGTACAAATCCATCATCAGCATTGTCATAATCCCCAATACATAATAAGCACCACTACCACGACTGTAGTTGACAATAGTTCCTTATTATTTAAGTCCAAGACTGCTTGGGAAACTGTGAAGCAGCGGTCACCTGACTGTAAATATTCTTTTTCCCCCTTTACTTTTCTTCTCATTATCCAAACCTGAATCAAGTGCATTTCATTTATTCACACAACTGCTATTGTTGCCTGCTGGTAGTTTTACTGCTTAATTGGTCACCTGACAGTAAGAAGTGATGTGACTATTTATCTCATCAATACCAGATGAAATATCCAAGTTGTCTAGAATAACTGAGCATGTCAAAGATCTCACAGTTCAGCCTGCATTTAGAAAGATATACTCTTATTAACAGCTCGACAGTGTAGTAATATTAGACCTGGGCTTAATATTAGACAGCAACATGTACTTTAAGAATTTCCAATATTGCAAAAACAGCCTTCTTTCACCTTAGAAATATTGCCAAGCTTGGAAACATTTTATCTCTATCTGATGCAGAAAAGCTAGTTCATGCATTCATGACCTCCAGACTGGACTGTTGTAATGCATTACTAGGTGGTTGTTCTGCATCCTCAATAAACAAGCTATAGTAAGTCCAAAATGTAGCTGCACAGGCTACCTGTTAAGTTTAAATTTGATTACAAACTAGCATTGCTTACGTACAAGGCCCTAAATGGTTTAGCCCTCACATATCTAGCCAGTCTTCTGACACATTACAATCTACCACGCCCACAAAACTCTTTTGGATTTCTTGTAGGCGCCAGAATATCAAAGTCCACAAAAGGGGTAGAGCGTTTTCATATTTGGTGCATAAAGTTTGGAATAGCTTTTCTAAAGGTGCTTCGGGTGGAGACACAGTCTGCGATTTTAAAAGTTGACTAAAGACACACCTCTTTACCCTAGCATAAACATAATTCATCCCATAACCTCATACTTTAGTACATCTAAATGCAAACTCTCATCTATTGATGCTAATATCATGAACAGCAGCTACGCTAATTCTTTTTCACTTTTTCTTTTTTTCTGAAGATCCAGAGAAGGACTGCCTCCAGCTGGACTCCAGCTTCGTGATGGCTTGGAGCTACACATGCTGCTCCTGTGCTCCCAGTGATCCAGACCCCATCTGCCCGCGGCATTTGTCTGACTGCTGCCGAACTGGACTTCATGTTAACTTACACATCTTCTGTTGTATTGAACTTCCAGCTGCCTAACACACAGTATGACTGCAGAACAATCCCAGCAATCCGTTATCACCAAAAGGAGGTTGGGTTTCCTGTTAAGTCTGGTTCCTCTCAAGATTTCTTCTTATTGCCATTTCAGGGAGTTTTCCTTGCCTCTGTCGCCCTCGGCTTGTTCATCAGGGACAATCTGACCATTATGATTTATACAAATTTCCTAAACATCTCATACACATTTCCATAATTTTGTCTTGATTTTGTGAAGCTGCTTTGAGACAATGACCATTGTTAAAACACTATATAAATAAAATTGAATTGAATTGAATTGTAGGCAGCACCGTGGTGGAGTGGTTATCACTGTCACCTTGCACCTCCAGGGTCCGGTTCCCGGCCAGGCTCGATTCCCGTCTCTGTGTGCATGGAGTTTGCATGTTCTCCCCGTGCTTTGTGGATTTCCTCCCACAGTCCTACTGTAATTGGCATTCCCAAATTGTCCGTAGTGTCTGAGTGTGTGTATGCATGTGCCCTGTGATGGATTGGCACCCTGTCCAGAGTGTACCCTAACTCATACCCTAAGTCTCCTGGGATAGGCTCCAGGTCACCGAATATAGGATAAAGCAGTATAGAAGATGATGAGATGAATTTAATTGAAAATTAATTGGCTATTTATGGCTGCAAAATATAGTCATTTATTGTCACAGTTTGACAACAACATGTAACTTCAAAACTTTTAAAACAAGGACATATTCTACTGAGGCCCGGGCTCTACTGTTTTGTACCTGATAATTTCTCCTCACTGTTTCTGTTTGTTAGTACCTGATAACTAACCATTCAGGTCTCAAGAGGTTAAAATGACAAAAAAAAATCTGTTTAATGTTTTCCAACTATAAACTTTCTTTCAGTTGCTCCCATTAAGCAGACCATCCAATCCGCACACAATTTTGGCACAACCCTCCTATATTTTCTAACCCGAGCTTGAGACCTGCACTGCACGCTGTGGTTGGGTTGTACCCACCGACAACAGGGCACGAACCTGGATCCATAGATCCTCAAATCAACAGCCTAAGCACTTTCGCCACTTAAACCAGAGCAAAATCATGGGTGCTATCTTAAAAATAAAAAATCCAATCCATATTGCCTTTTGGTGATCTGTCATAATTATCACTTACCGTACACACACTACATTGCCTACATGTTCCTGCAAGAATCTGGCTTGGCAAATACTTAAAAAAAAAAAAAAAAAAACACCCAGCAAAACAGGATGTCTGGACACCCTCTAGTGTGTATAAAAGCAGTTTTGTCCCTAATGAAGCATAATTCTAGCGAAAAGGATGTGTTCATTAATATGTGTGGAATAAAGAGAAATCTTGACGTTAGAATTGTAGTCACAGGATGTTGTGCGTGTGAATCAGACTGATAAGAGAAAAATCTTTCCGGCAACTTATGATGATAAACCCACCAGTATTGTAAACTGCAGGAGAAAGAATGGACCTGAAGAGCAGAACAGGACACATATGTCTGGGAAAATAGTATCCTTTACTGGTAATCTGTCTCAGTGAACTCTGTTACAGTCTTTACTAGTCTTTTTAGTTTGAACTGTATAAAGATGGCAAATCCTTGAAATAAAAAGCAGAGACAATGCAAAAATTAACAATAAGAAGATCTATCATGTGTCATGGTTTCCAGGCTATCCTAGAAAAACAAATCTAACCACTAGGCACATTTTGCTAGACAGCTTAATCTTAACTAAGTTAAGATTTATAAAAGTTAATAAAAGCAGGTAAAATTTTTGAACTTGGAAAGTGTTGAATGTAGAACTGATGATGTTTCTTTATTATTTATTTCTGGGCCATTTCTTCTTCTGTGCAGATGTACAGTAAGGGCGCTTTTAATACCTGCTGCTTTGTTTGGAGTGATGTTTTATTAGAGGCAAGCACAGTATCCGTTTTCCTCCACAAAGATGGTGCCAACTTTTATTTTTCTAGAGACGCATAGGACAATTAAAAACATCTGTCTCTGGTAAAAGGCGATTCTCTTTGCCAGAACAGATGAGGGAGGGAGATTGAGAAAGTTCAGTGAGAATATGATCAGTGACTAACATTACTGTAAACTTACCTGGCAAGAATATCTCTTCTGGCATTCATTCACAGCTGTCATTTAGCATTTATTATTTTTTCTATCTTTGAAGGAGTACTCTGATCCATACCTTTAGTTTATAAGTATCTTTAGTTAAAATGTATTCAAATCACTTGCACTACTGTATATGAATCATCATTCCATCATCTATAATGCTTTATCATGGGTGGTGGGGGGT
>JAOTQY010000045.1:23575527-23590507 GCA_026413445.1 Dolichallabes microphthalmus
GATCTGCCTGAAATCAGCACATTTAATCTGCTTCTTTATTTTTTTTGAAGATCGTAAGGAAATAGTTATCCTTTCTACAATATCAACTCCAGTATGGTTTTTCCATGTCCATGGATCCCCTCCAGAAGTGTATTTATGAGGTGATTAGGAGCAGACTACATGAGACGTGTTGTGCTTTCAATAGCAACATAAGAGCCTTTTCATAAAGAAACCATGCAAATTACTACCACAACACTATCTACAGACCGTTCCCTCTGCTGCAGGATATGCTTGGCAGTATATGGCTGTGTAATTGGCTAAAACAATGGCCCCATTCTTTGTGTTATGGCATAATAACCTATGCACCCAGATGTTCCCAGGGTGTATGAGAATCACTTTGGTTTTCTAATGTGTTCCCCATTTCCACAGGTTTGGGAAATGACACAATGCAGACGCCACTGGGTATAAGAACTAATCCTGCTTGCCCCCACTGAAGCCCATCATGTCAATTGGCTTCTTTGATGAGCAAAAACCCATGTGTAGGCAAATCCTGTCATTTCCACCACATGCTATGACTAACCGAAGGGCATATACATTGAGCGATAAGCAATTTATCCTTCTTATTCACATTGTCTTCATTGTGCACTAATGTTTCAGCGTTTCCCCACAACTCTCCTCTTACCTATAGGTTCCTCCAAAAACCATTAGATCAATCATACAGAAAAAAAGAACTATGAATTTAGAGCGGTTCAGTTTTCAGTCAAGAAGTGATTGTCAAAGACGGAAAAACAGAAGGAGCTTTCTTTTCACAGTTTGAATCTGCACTCAAGACATGCCTGTATATCAGAGGGTAAATGGTTCCAGCTGGCCTGGGGTGGCATGCCCTGGGATATGATGGCTATATCACACACACACACACACACACACACACACACACACACACACACACACACACACACACAAATTTACAGACACACAGACAAACTCATGACAAAAATGGCCCTCAGAGGAACAATATTTTTCCAACCTGAGCTGTAAATTCTAAGGGGATGTGCCAGTTTTAAAACTGGATTTAACAATTACAGTAGCTTGTGAGTTTACTTTATCTTAAACATCTAAAACATCTTTAAAACATACAAAGTAGCTCAGTAAATGTAAAACATCGCCGTGGGTAACTAAGACCAAGTTTCTTAGAAAATTCTAACATCAATGTGATCATATGTTTACAGTTGAGAAGGTATATTTTTAGTCTAATTCTTTAAATCATTTGATACGGCAAAAAAAAAAAGCAAAAAGTTCTAATCTGGAAAAAAAAACTACAAAGAATATTGACTGAATTTTAATCTGTACTGCTGATTAGCTGGATTAACTTAACTGAAAGCATATTTGTAATGATTAAATGACTTGCCCTGTGCAGATCTCCCATGAGCCATCTGTCTTAATCCTAGTCTTGACCTTGACCTCTCTTGTCTCTCTTTTGATTCACATTATCCTAAAGACCTACAGCAGACTGAAGCAGACCAGAGCATTTGACTTTTTTTTTTTTTTTAACACTGATTATACGTACAGGTGTGTACACCACTGATACTAACATGTTTTCTTTTAACTTCAACATTATTAGGGAACTTATTAGGGAACAATATATCAAGAATGTGTTATGCTATTTAAGGATATTTGTCCAGTAAAATAAGTCAGGCGAAGGAAGTCGTTAATTAAAATGACATTACTCAATACTGTTATTATTCTTCCCCTATAGGAACCTTTCTCGAGCTCGATGCACTTTGCAGTGTCTGTAAATTTCAGCTCGTTTGACAGAGCACTTAAATAGGTAAACGTTTCACTTCCCTGTCCAGACTGCATAATTGCCGATTTTTCCAGCATAAATAAATTCTAATTAGGCTAATGTTTATTTTTGTTCTACTAAACTGGGTTGCCTTGCACTGGTGTCTGAACGAACGGTCCTTCTCAAAAACAAACATTTTAATGGAAGAGGAAGGAAACTTCACATGTTCGTCCTTTGGTTCTTGCGTCCAGCAGCAGTAAACTTTGTCTTGAAACGGCGATTCTTTGCTGCTACATGCAGCGTTTTTGTTATTGTAAGTAATTAACATGACGTTCTATAATGCGTACTAAATGAGTTAGTGATTCTTAAAAAAATTTAAAAGTCCTTATAAAAGCAAACGTACACTTTTCCTATTAAAACATTGCAATGGTCGTGTGAACTCCTCCGTAGAAATGCATTTGTTTAATGTAATACATATATAACAGTTACTGAAAATGGAGGCGAGAGCCATTCACGGGGTGACTTGTTGCACTTGGACTCGACTACCACGTATCTGTTGTGAGATCGGCGAACCTGAATCCTTCAGAAAGGTTTTTCCTTCAAACTTGTTAACTTTTTTTTCATGTCATTTAGCAGCTAGAGGGTTACATGCTCTCAGGTTACTTTACAAACACCAGCGTGGAAGACAGAGGGGACCTTAAGAGGGCCAAAGATTACGCAGGTGACAGGAGTGCGTGTTCTTCAAGTTAACTTCGTTAGAGATTCCCTTGTGCATTTTAGGGTGGGGTTGTTTTTGTCACAACCAGTATTTGTCACAGATGGGAGAAGAAGGACATGGTGCACACATTGTTCTGCATTTGCTTCTTCTTCTTCTGTGACAAATCCTTGTCGTCAAATGCATGTCGTTTCAGTGCTACAGAATCTGTGATGGGGAACGAAATCTGATTCTGGTCTGGATGAAAGTAGATGATTCTTAACTGCAACAAGTCACCTTAAGTAGTTCACATGACCATGTGCACCATTCCTTCTTCCTTTTCCTTTCCCAAACCGACCCAACATTAATTTTATTAGACAATAATTCTTCAAATTCCCAATTTTCCACTTTTTTTTTTTTTTGGTTGAAGGCCAAACCAGCATGTATCTGGCAGCATGATCTAAGTAAATGTCATGGGATGGTAAGTCTGACTCCAGATCACTGGGGATGGAGCGGAGGCTTGGAGGAACTCCCTGCTGCTCCAAACATGACCTTTCACCCACCATTGATGCAACAGGCCCCAAGGCTCAGTTTGGGGACAGGATCAAGTGATGTAATGTTTCATAGTGCTGAATTCATTATCGACTGCTTGTCAGTGAGATTTAGGGTTATCTCTTAAAGTTAGTACTGAACAGTGAGAACAGCAAGAACAATCAGTGATATTTAATTCCTTTAATAGAATAAAATTAACCACTACAGCAATAAATATTAAGGTTTGGCCAGTGGTGGACACTGCAAACCATAACAATTGTAAGTTTTAAGAACATGTGCCTGAAAACATATGGAGCTCAACCGATCAGGTTTAATCAGAAGTCAAGAGGACGGTAATGCCAAAAGAGTTTCAGAAAGAACATTGAGCCTTTCCTCGAATAATTAATCCAATGTGAAATGGAGAGTACACTTGAGAATCACAGGCTGACCACTACTCCCAGTGTACGATGGAAAGCAAACCATGTGGAGCATCTGTTTAAGTTAAACGTAGATAAATGATCCATAGAAAAGTCCTGATATTCATGAGGAAAAAAGCAAATGCGATAAAGTGAGACTTTTAAAGCTCTGCCTTTTCCAAATGAGCTAAAGCCATGCACAACATACAAGATGGAACAAACCGTTAAAAAAAGATGGCTGCAATGTAACCCTGTAGCTAAACACGGTCGGATGCATCAGAATCCTAAAATGCTCTGGATTAATTTCCGGCACACGCTTCAGCAATGACTGCAATCCCAGGAACGACTGTGGTGCCTGAGTCAGTTTATATTCAGTGCATAGTTGTTTCCCTGGATCTTAGTGAAGAATCTAATTGCACACTCTGGCAGAGACCCAAGCCACGAGCATTTTAGCCCACAGACAGGATGCAGAACCCTGTTGAAACAGTAAAGCTGCTTTGAAGCCGCCCAAAGTGCTTCACTTCGGAAGTGAGACCATAGAGAGCAGCCCAAGCTGAACTAACTAATATTCCGACCTCCTTAGTTCTAAGGAGGCCGGCACACTATAACAGCACACTATTGCTGTATGGCTTCTACTTCATTTTCAGTCGATGTAACGGAAGTCAATGATTTCCGCATCATAATTTGATGTTCATACTGCATCATAAAACATAAAACCCCAGTGCAGAAGGATTTCTGAGCTGACCAATAGGACACATATCATTTTGGATCTTTATTAAAGAAATATCAAACAAAATAGGTATATAACAAAAAAAAATGGATGAGGTTAGATAAAGGTGATTGGCTCCAGAGTAAAGTTAGAAAAAGAAAAAACAACAATAACAGTTTCATGTGTTCTGGTGACTCCCTAAACATTGTTCACAATTTTATTTTATAAGCACAGGGAGTGACCTGCTATTATGGCCCTATAATACCAAAATAAAGACAAGATCGAGAAAAGAAAACTTTAAGCAAATTTCTTGTTGTTTTAATTCCTGTGTTCAAAGTACTCTCTATGGCAATAGTGAAAACAAAAGGGTGGAGCATGACTCTTTCTCTGTCTCTCTCTGTCTAGCACACACACACACACAAGCTGAAGAAACACATGTCAAAGTTCCCATGGAAACGGCCACACTCCACACTCCATGCTCTCACTCCAAGCGCAGCACTCTCACTCACTGCCCGTACTGTATGTCTGCGGATAATCATTGCTCACTGAAGGGACCGGCTATTGTTGAAGGCTGCTGACCACTAACGATAGCGCAGCCACCGGATACAATTGTGGAAAATCTGAGCTAGGGATATCATTCAGTAAGGTGCTTTCCTTGGGAGTATAACAGAATCATCCCACTATTACTCATACCCCAGACATATTCTCATCATTCATCTTTGGTAAATGCTTCCTTCTGATCAGAGTCGGACTGTATTCCTGGAGTAGTGGGTGGGAATACAAAAGGCTCAGGCTCAGGATCCTCTGCAGGACTAAATGGAATAAAGCACTTACTGAAAAAAGAATAATCATAATTATTGCTCATTTGTGACTGAACGGTCATTAATCATTCGTTCGTCCTCTATACCGCTTATCCTGCCAATCCATCACAGGGCACATACACAATGCACGCAAGTTGGGAAAGCCAATTAGCCCAGTCTACATGTCTTTAGATGGGAGGAAACCGGAGCACCCGGAGAAACTTCTCGCCAAGGAAGGAATCGAACCCAAAACCCTGAAGGGTCAAGGTCACAACGGTAACCACTCCACCACCGTGCCGCCTGAACTGTCATAATGTGTAATTATTATTTATAACAATACAAGCCGTCACAGGATTCCTGGTTGAATCTGAAACCTTCATATTTGTGCCTGTGATGGTGCCGTGTCCCATACAGGATATACATCCGAGTCATGGCCGGTATTCCTGGGATATGGTCCAAATCTACCTGAACAGGATAAAGCAGTTACTGCAGACGAATGATTGAACAAACAAGACCGCACTTCCATCATGTCTATTTAAGTGAATTAAAAAGTCATTGATTTTATAGAGAAATACTTCATCATTACAACTGGCATGTACAGCACATATAAGCAAATTAATATTTCTCTTTCACTTTGCATTGTACACTAATGCTCATATTTCTGGTCCCTACATGCATTCAGTGTGAACTGAAAAATGCCCTGATGATGGAAATGACATGATTTTTTTTCTTTCTCAAATCTTGTCTGTTGAGGATCATTCAGTCTTCATGTATTTCAACAGAACATTCTCAGTATACATCTTTCATTGTGCAGTGTATCATGTATCAAAGCTCTACTACATTAGCTGTTGTTTAGGCATAGCATAAACTGTGTTTGCTTTAAACATTAGCATCAACAAAAGAGGGAGATGGTACTTGGACATCTTAAGCACACTTGAGCAGTTTAATCCCAACAAACCACTGCCCAAAGTGGAACCTCACTTCTTAATGTTTCTTCCTATACTTTTGGGAAACTCCGTGGGAGTTCCTGGGAGTGAAACAATAACCACATTAGTGTCTTTGATTAAAAACAAAACATAAAATAGGCAACACATACGCACTCAATGATGCCATTGTTCAGAGTGAAGTAAAAAAAAAAAAAAAAAAAAAGAGTCTTACAAGTCCACAGAACTAAAGTAAACTCTCTCTTGTGCCTTGGCCAGAATACACAGCATGGACCCCTAGGTGGTATTTAGGATGGTTTGGAAGTGAGCGATGGGATCCATACACACAGAGCACAATGATGTTCTGTGCAAGCCAGCTTTGGGTGATGTGATCCAAAAGCTTTAAGTGAGTCGGCAAACATATGGTTGCTGTTCATCAAAGTCAGCTAGGGGTAGAAACCAGCCTCTAGGCATTAAACTCATCAGCTTCTAGCCCTCGGCGCCACTCCGGACTACTCGTATAAGGCAGAGCGTACACGTTCAGCACGCTTCCCTGGGAGTTTCTCCTACGTAGCTACATATCACGGGGCTGCCCTTCCCCTCAGGCGACTCTGCAGCCCTCAAGCCCTGGCTATTTTCTCTGCCTGTCATTATATATCCTTTCTCAAATAAACAGCAAGCCAAATTAACACATGAGGAACTGGCTCTTCCTAAGAATGGACCACTGCCAGAATGGGCTCCAGAGCTATCCCCCAGGGGGCAGAAAATCTCATTGGCGATTAGATGGGATTTGTTTAAAATGAAGTGTGTAAAATCAGCAAACTACTTATTCTTAGGGATTTGGGACTTTTATGCAGTTTTGGAGAACATGGTTTATTTTTTTACAACTACTGTATATTAGGATGAAATAAAGGGTGAAAGGGTCCCATCTGGCACATTGGGTGACAGATAATCGCCATCCTGGTGGTATATCTGACCTTTCTGTGGCAGTTACTTACAGTTCACAACCTGGGTCGAGTTGCCAGTTCAGTTGTATCAGAATACTTGCGGGGGTGAAGGTCCTTCCTCAAGAGTCCAACAGCACTGTGGTATTGGGGCTCAAACCAGGGACCTCCTGGTCAGCAGTCCCACACCTTAACCACCAAGATACCCCTGCCCCCTCATATTAGGATACAAAAGTCAGAGATAGGGATTAGGTGTGTTTTTTCTTATTATTATTTGCTATGTAGGAAATTGGCTGTAGGAAAGTCTAGCCAGAGGTTCTGGATATTAGGGTGATTGTGCACACTATATGTAAGAAATATTGTTTCAGCAGCAGTTCCTCAAATTTTATTAGACATTTTATTTCTCTTCATAACAAATACTGTTTATTGGGGGGGAATAATTATTAATACACACGAATTCATGTATTGGTATGACAGGAATATACACCAGTGCAATTCCCATTGAGTTCCCTCCACGCGCGCCATTTCAACAGTTTGGGAAATGTGTCCATGTCGCCCCCTGCTTGTGGATATAAACATTGCACCTAATTCACTTGGTATTGAATGGATTAATTGATGTAGAATGGCTATTGGCTGCGAAAGAACTCGCACATAAACAACAATTTTACAATAAAAAAACTTTTTAATGTTTGATCATCATTTGACAGACATATAAAAAAATTATATTCATGCATATGAAATACAGCCTGAGCATCTTGGAAATATATCTTTATTTTAGGGGTTTTTTACATTAATAGTCAAAGTTGTGAAATTCTGAAATTTTGCTAAACGGTTTAAATGCTGTTTAAGCTTGAACCAGGTTAAGAGGCTATTGCTACCAGTTCGGAAGTTTCACTGAGTAGCACTTTTATTTGCCTCCTCCAACAAATTTGCTCCTCCTCGCCCCCTGAACCTTCCCCCTTATTAAAAACAACTCCCAAAAACCCTACCGGTTTAAAAGCCTCTTCCAAATGGACACGCTACAGGAAGCAGCACAAGGTGGCCGCCTACAACACATTACCATTTTAACGCATCCTCTCTGAGAGTTGTACACCAGTGATGCCTGAAGAAACTTGAACCAGCAGTACAGTTTGTCACTAACTTGATTTTTTTTTTCTTCTCCCATACGTTTGGATGATACTTTTATAACCCCTCCTTGTTATCAGCTGACAAAAATGACAATCAGGACGATGCAACAAGTTCTGTCGATCATACTGTACAAGTGCATTTGTTGAGGAGGAAGACTACAGATTTTCAAACCTTCACCTGCTCACGTGGGGAGACGTTTTCTTTCTCAAGTTTCCCCCAAAAGAACCTCGTGCTCAGAAAGTTTACTGCAGTTCGCTGCCCTGCCAACGGAGTCTGCTCTGCTCCAACATCCACACGAAAGGACCACAGAGATGTCATCTCCACGTAGCTGCTTCAAGGTAAGGCTGATGCATGCTTATTTTAATCCAGATCTGTCTTCCAGGCAGAAGGCGAGATTGTCCTAAATGTAATCCAGCACTGGTCCTGACTTCAGTCAAGTTTACCTCCCGATGTAGAATGAATGGACTCGTCTTCAGGCAGGGATCACACTCGGTCACACTGTGCCTGGCTGCACTTTTTCACCCTTAAACCTGCACTTCATATTACTTTACTATGCGCAGCCTGCCTTGATGAGTCGTGTAGAAGTAACAGTCCATAATTGTTCAGATTCACAAAGCGCGCGAGCTCAACATCCACGGATGATGCGCGCGTTCGACGGGTTGCCAGATTGCAAACACACAATACGTCTAAACCTGTAAATGAATTTAAAAAGTTGAATGCGTTGTGTATTTCTTCTTCTTCAACTTCTCATTCTTCTTCTTCTTATTATTACTACATTTTAGTAACACCTAAAAATAAAAAAAACCCTGATGACTGAACAAGGTTTCCTGTTTGATTGAATTAATTGTCGCTGAATTTACCACGATTATGAATAAGTAAGATTAACAGATATATAATTATTTGAATACAAATAGTAATATTAATACTAATAGTCCAATTGTATGTGTATGCTACGCATCCCAAATATCTTCTGTACTTTTCCCATCCAGTTTAACGTGCTTAAATTGTAGATATAAAAACAATCTGGCAACCCGTTTTTTCCCGGTGACGTCTCGTTCAGACTTGAATATTTATTTGGTCTGGGTTTATACAGGCACGGTGCCCAGACTTTAGCTTTTTAAGTCCAAGGTGGATTGCAGCCGATATTTTAAAATAACTCCTGTCCCCTAACCCCCCCAGAAAACAAAAACATTGTTAAAGAACGAACCCTGATGCGATGCTGCGCATGCGTAATTTAATTTAAGAATGTGACGTCATTGAGCTGCTTCTTTCCCCCTTTCTGAAGTAGTAGGTTTACATAGCAACAAGATGAAATGACTCACAGGAATAGCTTCCTTCATGCTTCATTCATCAAAAAAAATGGTGGATTTTAGTCCACATGGATCTACTGACCTGCAACTGGACCTTTTTCGCACTTCTCACTTTTTAATTAATGCTGTGGCATGCCAAAATAGTTCTTTTGTAATATGGTTGGCTCAAGCACATATAACCCTTTAGTTAGAGTCACATCAAATTTAACTTATTAATAATAGTGGATTCATTTAAAAATAAGGAAGCAAGTTTTACAGACAAAGGTAAAAAACACAATCATGATCAAAATGTCTCAATTTCACGGTTATTACGCTCATTAGTTCAGTGATGTTAAATCATCAATCCCACAGATACTAAAGCAATCATGCATAAGTGATCACAATGTGTAACAGGACTCCTGAAGAGCAGCTGCACTTATTAGGCTGTGATGTTATGCCCCCGTCACTTTTATCAAATCACTGTTGATAAATTGGGCAGCAACGTCTGAAAGCAGCTCATCCATCACAATTAACACATAGATAAGTATAGTACAATACCTATGGTGCTGTATTTGTGATTAGGTCATCACATCAATCATCGTAAACTATGATCTCTTAATTTGTATGCGAGCAATAGCCCCAATGCAGATTGATGTCTGCCACATGCACCAGATGTTGTTGCAAAGTGAGTTGAAAGTGCTTCAGAGTGTGCACCATGCATGTTTCTTATTAGTACAGTGGAAACAGTTTGAGGGAAAATAGGTGACAGAAGCACTAAACCAGACAGGGGGAAGTCAATAAATTGGCAAATTTCCAAAGCGAAACAAATAATGCACATGCTGGTAGTCTGATCATTCATTTATAACATGTCTGTAGCAATGTCATGAGCTGGCCATTTAATGGTTTCTAGGATATTAGATTCAACTTAGACATATTAGAAATTGGCTAAACACGGTCAGCAATAGCAAAAAAAAAATAAAAAATAGATATGCGGAGGACAAAATAAGACAAACCAAACCAAAACTGTCTTCACCACCAAAAAAAAAACAGAAATAAAGGCCCTGCTGTCATCTAACAGTTACCTGGCACTGAACACAGTGTTTTGACTGTGATAAGGACACTTATCAAAAGAATGGGTCTAATAAGATTGGAAATCAGTTGCTGTACAAAGGCATAGAAGAAGAGATTGCCATGCCAAAGCAACAATGCCTTCTGGAATGATGAGTTCAAATTTATTCTTTGATGCAAATGTTGCAGGATGTCAGAAACAGAGCTGTTAAGGAGCACAATGACGGCTATTTGCAGTTGCGCTCATAGTTTCCCAACAAGGGGATCTGGTCAAAATCAATGAAAAAAACGAGGAATGAAGAGAAATATAAATGCCTGCATTGTAATGATGCATTGTAAGCACCATGACAGAAACTCAAGCACATTGTAAAAAGTATTTAAAAAAAACACCTGGGGTGTAAGTTATATGGGACGTTTACAATATTCAACTGGCTACATCAGATTTCCGACCGCAGCGTTAAACTGTGTGGGAAATACAGTGAGAAGAGGTCATGAGGTTTAGAAGATATTGCCCTAGATCCCATTTTGTTGTACCATGTCCCAAACATACATTAAAAAAAACAAAATTATGATATTATAGATGTTTATTTTTTGTTTATTTTATTAATATTGTATAGGGTGATCTTCCATGCAAATAAAATACATACTCAGGTAAAACCTTTCTAGAGTGCTGATCTTAATAGCATTGAGATTTACACGTGTTGGTGTGGGAAAGGCAGTAGCTGTAATGCTATTGCTGTAATGCTAAGTAGCTGTTGCTGAATAATTATCTTCTGCTACCGGGATTTCCCTATACTTTCCCACACATTCTGGAATCAATTACAGCAGTGGCTTAATGCGCCTTCAATATAGCACAACCCTAAAGAGGCTGTTGTAAGTCTGAAGGAAATTCCACAGACGATCACATCTTCTCTGCATCCGTCACATCTGTATGCTAGCCCCACAATGAAGCAGTATCCTTGAGTGCATTCATCAGTCTGATGAGTACTTTCTCCTATTGCACTGATTGATAAGGACAGCATGCATTTTTTTCTACAGCTCAAGGCAAAAAAAATTTACCCTGAGTTTGGGTTGTGCAGTGCAGCTTTACTGTAGCTGAAGAGTAGTATTTCATCTACGTTTGAAGCCGGTGTTTAAGTTTTCCCCACTGAGAATGATTCAACTTTCCAGCTCTCTTGCCTTTCGACCCCTCCCTTAAGGGTCTTTTGCACTACTGGATCACCGCCAGCTGTGGGACGGCAACTGCTCTGTACATGCACTTACAGGCGATGAGAATAAATCTAACATTGTTCCATCTTGCAAATTGGGACATAGTGGATTTGATATGGGGTAATGTGTTTGGTTTTGATGCACTGGGGGGATGGATGGAACTAAAACTCCACTCGACTCGCTCTTCTCAAAGTTTTGCATTCTTAATAGAATAAGATTTCGAAGAAAAGGGTGCTGCACCATTCAGGTCAAGAGGAGATGTCAATCAGTCAGAATTAATCAACAGCAGCCATAGTTTCACCCACTGAGGACAGTGTTACTTTCAGTATCACTTACTCTCTTGATTAATCCCGGTAAGCACCCAGCTATAGGACATGGTTTATTATGCAGGTAGTTATAGCACCTTTAAATGAGGCCTTGGGTTCACCCAGAGTTTACAGTGGAAAGAAAGAACTGAGAAACCCACATAGCAGCTCTGGCGTTTCAGACATTAACACTGCACGTGTAGCTGTCTAAGGTGGAGTCTGCAAGGTCCACAGCGTCAACACTCAGGATCTTGTAAACATGATGACATAAAAGGCCATAATGTGTGCCAGTTAAGCTGTTCCATGCTACACCTCTACAAACTACAAGGCCACAAACAAAACAAAAAAATCCACATCTGGGTGTTGAGGGTGGATTATTCAAACAGCACTTATTAACAAGAAAGGTCTTCCCCTGAAATAATAATACAGAGGGTCTTTTGCATTCAAATTATATGATATTCACTGCTCGTGTCTTCCCACAGAGATATAAACAGATGATGTCAGGAGGGTGGTGCCCTGCAACAGTGTCTGCCAAGCAGATGGGAAACTGCATCAGTTTGGAAACTTGGAACAAATGCCTATGGAACGCATTCAAATTTTGAAATAAAGAGAGGATGGGGGGAATGGGAGAAATGTCCGACTGTCTGAAATATTCTGTTGCTTTTGTTGTAGATCGAAAGGCTAATGTGGTTATAAAGATGCATGATGAGCAAGGCAGAAAAAAAACATTTAAAAAATCAAAATGACACAAATGCTGCCAGCTACCAATTTGTTCCTCGACGATCTTCTATGAATACAGAGTGAAATAAGCTAACCACAAATATTCTATCGTTTTCAGATGAAATGTGAGAACCTGATCACCTACCTGAGGATTATTGGGACAACACTGTTTGGTATCTCGCTGCTAGTGGGAATCTCGACTGCCTACATCATGGGCTATCAGTTCTTCACGACGACAGGCAATTACCTGTCCTTTGGTCTTTACGGAGCCATTTTGGTCATTCACCTCATCATCCAGAGTTTGTTTGCTCTGCTAGAACACAGAAACATGCGGCGGTCCATGGAGACACCAATCAAACTGAACAAATCACTGGCACTTTGCATCGCCGCCTACCAGGAAGATGAAGTTTACTTGAGAAAGTGTTTGATATCAGTTAAGAGGCTGACTTATCCCAACATCAAGGTCATTATGGTGATTGACGGGAATAGCGAAGATGACATCTATATGATGAACATCTTTAGGGACATCATGGGCAGGGAAAAGGCAGCCACCTATATCTGGAAAAATAACTACCACCAACTCGGGCCGGATGAGACCGAGGAGTCATACAAAGAGAGCCTGCAGCAAGTCTCTCAGCTTGTACTTAACAATAAGTGTGTGTGCATAATGCAGAAGTGGGGAGGAAAGAGGGAAGTCATGTACACAGCCTTCAAAGCCTTGGGGAAGAGTGTCGACTATGTGCAGGTGAGTCTCTGAAGTATCTGGGTCTTGCCAAGCTAAATAAAGCAGTTGTGGAACACAATGGCACTTTTGTGAATGTTTAAAACCATGCCGGTCTAATGTTTGTAGAGTGTGTGTGTGTGTGTGGGGGGGGGGGGGGGGTCGCTAAGGGAAGTGAATGTGTATTTAACAGTGATGCTCTTCATTAGGCATCTGCATGAGCTGCCATGCACAAATCTCAGTCTTTGCAAAATGATTTCAAATTGAAATATAAATGGTACAAATGCATAGTACAGTTTAATGATCTTGCAGAATTCATTCAATCATTCATTTTCATCTTCGGCTCAGAATGTCACAACTTGGACAGCTAGGGATTTACAGCTAAGTCCATTATTAATTTTAATGCAACATTCAGTTTTTCGTTTATTTATTTAATGTTCTTTAAATACAAAGGCTTCTGTGTCGGAGAAAACCCACTGTAGTCAAGCAAACATTTGATTCTGGCTGTAGGTCTATCTGAAAGCCCTTTAACTAAGCAGGGAAATCAGCCTAATGTAACAATATATTTCCTTGTTTTCACAAACCAAGCCCATTGCTTTCATACACAGGTAATCATGGCAGGGACTCTTGGGAAACTTTTACAAATGGTGTGATTTTGTCTCCTCGCCACCTGGTTCTAATGAAATGCCTGACCTCTGCTCCATGTGGACAGGCGTAATTGCATTTAGCGTATCACCAATCTGTCATAGCTGACTACCAAAGTGGGCTTTTCCCTAACTGTGGGGTCTGGATAGATGATCCGATTTTGAGTTTCAGCAGGATAGCCAGTTCTCTGCGTAATGGCTTACTTGTTGAATGGGGAATTGAACCACTGGATTATATCACTTTAAATCTTTGACTACACATTCGCTGCTTAAGCGAAATCTATATGGCTCGGTAATGAAAAACAGAGTAATGAAAAAACACCGTTATTTTCAAACAGAGAGAGATTAAATGCAGAAAGAGTAAATGCATAGTGGGGCATTTTTCTCATTTTCAACTCGCAGAAATAGGAGTAGTCACCAATGATTAAACATAATGCACCGCATGAAATCCACTGATTTCAGTAAAAGAATGTGCTGCTAGTCGCTGTAATCCAGTACAGATTCTAGTTTAATTCCTACAGTAGTTCTGGCGGTTTTGGACTGAATTTGAGGAAGGACTGATATTTACAGTACTTCCCTGACATATGTTATGTTATAAGAGGGTGTAGTTATCTTCGGACAGTCCTTGGTAGCTGTGGGTAAATCCTTTCTAAGCAATTAGCGTACATGCTTTCCAATCCTGTAGACAACAATTTAAGCAAATAATCTTCTTCTTTTTTTAAAAGTCATTTTGTTTTATAGGAAAATAACAACTTGCTTATTTTGATTTAAAGCGCAATCTATGTGTCTCTATTTTCACACAGCCTATTTCTGTAAAGCACATTTGTTTTTTGGTTTTAGAGAACATCTTTGAGACTAGAGATAGACAAAACCATCAAGGTCTGAAACCTTGGCATAAGGAAATATGGGTGCATGTTTTGAAATACTCAGGGCTCCTGAAGTCATCCTCCATTCTCACAGCAAAGAACTGAATCAGCAAAACGCCAACATCCCTGCATGCCTATTCATGTTTTGTCCATTTCCAGTGCTCTTGTGAATTCTCATTAATTTATTTTTTACTCAGTAGCGAATATGATTTAAAATATAGTGAAGTACAATACTTTAAACAAAACATACT
>JAOTQY010000045.1:23602311-23619700 GCA_026413445.1 Dolichallabes microphthalmus
AGCCTGGCCGGGGAATCGAACCCAGACCCTGGCGGTGCAAGGCGACAGTGCTAACCACTACACCACCGTGCCGCCAGACTTAAACTTAGATTAGCTTAACTTTTAACACAAATCTATGAACAGAAACGGAGACTCTTACAGTAGCAATAGCATTCGGCATCTCTAACAAGAAACAGTAGACAAAGAACCGGGTAACACATGGAGCTTAAAAATAACCCAAATCAAGAATAAACCAAAACGGGTGAACAGAATTAAAAGAAGAAGTATTAAGAGCTAAAGCATATGATGCAGGAAACAAAAAACACAGTTCATGTACACAGCCACTGATACGTGCTGCCAGAGCGAAAACTCCGACAGCACATATCAGTGGCTGCGCTGTCAGAGTCATGTCTGTGTCATGATGAGGGGTTCAGAGAAAATGTTATGTCATGGTAGCTGGACTACAGCACCCATCGGCCTGTGTGAGCCACACATTCTCATCAAGTGCATGTCAAATTCAAAATTCAAACTTTATTCGTCACATACACATGTGTTTTGGGTTTAAACCTGATTGGTGTATTTAAGATCTTGGCTTTTCACAATAGGTTTTCTTGCTTCTGTTTTGCTTCCCACTAGGGTTTAGCCCCTGGTTATGTCCATAGTCAGAGCTCCTTTTCCTGTTTTGATTATCAGTGGGTTTTGTGAACAATATTTATTAAAGAGAAGCCTGCACCTTAATCTGTCTCGTATATCCAGACAAAATGTTGTAAATAATGTGAAAATATCATTTTAACATCATTTAACACTATTTTGCTCCAGTACAGAGACTTTAATATTTACAAAGCATGAGTCTAACCTCTGACTCTGTGGGAATTCAAAATTTTATGTACTGTACCTCTGAGAATGTTTATAGGGATTTAAACTGTTGCACTCTATGATGGGATCATAAGCCATGAGATTTAGAAAGCAGGTTACAAACTTGACTACTCAGAAAAAAGACATAAAATACTATTTGTAAAATGTTTATATAATGTTTATATAACATGTAATGTTGTTTTTATAATGGATAATTAATTACTGCATATGTTAAATGACTTGCGAATCAGAATATTTGATGATTTGTGAAATCACTTGGTATGGTCCTCTGCAAAACACTTTCTTCTTAGATTTTTGTGTGCTTCTAATACAAATGTTCCTTTGCATATACTGGTGCGATTAAATGGATATGAGATTAGATGGAGCAGGATGAGATTAAAACTTATCTTCATTTATTTGATTTGATGTATGAATATTATGTTAATAATGATGCAGGTTTAACTACTGATCACAAGCAAGCACTTTGAGCAATTGTGTAAGGTTGATTTTAGAAAGCCTATTTGCGTTACTCATTCATTCCCCATTCGCTTTCAGGGCAGGGTCTTGGTGGATCCTGAACCTGTCCTGGAAAGTGTATGCATGAGCTGGGAATGCTCTTTGTCCATCGCCAACCCACCTACAATTATGGTTTTGAAAGGTGGGAGGAAACTGTAGAACCCAAAGGAAACCCATATGAACATGAGCAAAGCAGAATCAGAGCCCATGATTGAAATGCACAGGTGTGAGAAGAGAAATCTACCCTCTGGACAAACCTTAAAACATAATCAGTTAAATACCATTTAAATCTATACGGTGTACTCTTAAATGCTTTTAAGAACAGTGCATCAGAATGATTTCAATATCGTCTGTGTAAAAGTAGCTTATTTTGGGAGCAACTGGTGGATTTTAGATAAGGAACACAAATAAAGTTTAATATCAGTGACAAGATAACGGTTATTTCATTATTGGGAGTAAGTACATTTAAACGTATCTGCCAAACGAATCTGTGTTATAATCCATCAGAATGGGCGTGTTTGAAATTGGAAACTGTTTGAAACTTTGTACAGCAATCACTTTTCTGGAACGTTTAACCCTCGTCCATGATGACATCATGATCCTTTAATCACTCTAACAGCTCAGCTCAGGGGGAACTACTCCAGTCTTAGAAAGCTGCTTTCATTTGAGACAAGATCAAAATAAACACACCATAGATTACCATCATGTTTTTGTATTGACATTTTAAATGTAATTTGTTGGAATTGCTCCATGACTCGTTTGACCTTTCATACATTGGTGCGGCTCATAAAAGTTTCTGCATTGTTTTGACAGGGAAATGCACAGCTCCGGAGTGTGATCTTGCTTTGCTTTTCCACTACACTGAACAGCACATGGATCGATGTGTGATTCATGCACTTTCTGAATCTCATCCTTGAGTCACTAAGCTATATTGCTTTTTTTTTCACATTTGCTGTGTTCTGGTTTGAACCTCTATGTGTTAATTACAGTCGATTAATTGCTGACTTATGAAATAGCACAATGCACCAAATGCAGTATACGTCAGTTTCCGATTTTCGAAAATGGACTTGTTATGCGAAGGGCTTTTACTTTAAAAGATGATGTAAAAGGAGATGGCAGGGCCCCTTTGTTATTCAACCTCTCACTTATTAACCCATTTTAAACGAGTTTAAAGGTAAACTCCTGCTGCGCGCCTGGAAGTGAGTCTGGAAAGCTGCAATATGATCTTCGCCTGCATATAAAACACAGTGCATCTCAGAGAGAAGGCACATTAAGCACTGTCAGAGCTCAGGACTAAACGCTAAAGATCTATTAGGAAATTCCCCCCCAGATTACTATCCATATTATCCTGACAGCCCCCAGTGATTGTGCAAATGCGAACATGTTTATACATACTGACCTAAGGGGGCTTTTTTATTGTTACATCATTAAGGTTACTGATGTATATAATTTGGAGTAATATTTCAGTATTTTCCCCAAACCGAATCTATTTCTTACACTGTTGCTCCAGTGTCATGATGTCAATTTGTTTGAACATGCACCAATCCTGTTCATAAGTATTCGGACACATCAGTCAAGATGTGCATGTGGGTTAGACTTTCAATAATTTGGTTCATTGTTAAAAAGAAGGAAGGCACTGGTGAGCTCAGCAACACCAATTGGCCTGGAAAGCCATGGAAAACAACTAAAGTGGAACAGAAATCTGATAATGACCCCCAAACATATTGCAAATGCAAGCCAAGAGCTTCTCAACACAATGAAATGGCAGACAAAACTGAAAGCAAAAAAGCCCCACAAACAAGTAGCTACTGAAAGAAGCCGCAGTAAAGGCCTGGCAAAGGGTTCCAGACTTCAGACAGTCATTGACGGCAAATCATTCGCATCCAAATACTGCAACAAAAATAATCCCACATTATTAATTATGTTCAGTTATTTTTGGACCTGTGAAAATGAAGGCATTATATAAAATATGACAGAAATCTGTAATTGCTTTAATGAAGATGGAAGCTTAAACTTGATCTGTATTGTTTTTTTTCTGACCCACTGTGGTGGTATGCAGAAGCTAAATTACAAAAATTGCCTCACTGTCCAAATATTTATGCTCTGATTGTATATGGAAGAAATACGTTTACGGTTAAGATTTTAACCGCAGCTTATCCATGCATTATACCTTACATTAACACAAAACAAGCAAAGTAATGAAACCATTTTATAAATGAAACGCTCTTCTTCTTTGTGTGCTTCTGCTGCTCCATGTGCTCGAGCAATAAGTATGAACTGTGCAAAATAATGTAATCTGTTGGTTTGAACAGTTATGCTCCTTTCATAAGTAATACACAGTTTTAAGTCATTGTTATGAACAGTACTGACCTTGCTGAAATGTCAAACCGAATGTATATATTTTCTTAGTACTTTCATTTCTGATGCATTGTGCACTCATGAATGCAATTCCATTCTAACCCTACATCAACTTTTCAATTTTTTTTTTATTTGCTTAACAGTCCAGAGCCATATGTTACAAACATTGTCCACGGATCTACATGAGGCACGGAGCCAGATACAGTGCTGACAGGAGGAAAACACACATCTCAGTTAGCTTGCGAGTAGAAATTCCTGCCAAATTGAGCTCTCGTAAACAAAAGAAAACAATTGTCTTTATTGTTCTGGTTGACATTTGAAAAACTTTTTAGCATGACAGTTCCCTTCATTGATTATTTTTAAGTACTTAATTTTCAAATAACGATTTGGTTTACAACCCTTCTAAATGACTAATCGCTGTCACTAAGATCAGGCGTGACAAATTCATTTAGGGTTTTCTACAAGTTCTTTACAACATCTTGTTTAAAAGCCACAATGAACTGGGTCTACCGTGCCAAGCAAAGACAAAGCAACATCTTCTTCCATTCAGTGTGTAAGGCTGAGAATGCTACAAGCTTCTGATTTACAGCTGGGCTGAGATTACCCCATGGGACTTCCCTCTGGTCCGGATGCTGCACAAGCATGAGGACTTCCTGCGTAGGGCTCCGGACACAGCCGAGCCTTCATGCAGTGTGAAGAACAGCCGTCTGTTCCACCAGCTCCTTTGCCAGATTCAGTCTATGCGTCTCACTATTATAAACTCACATTGCGACACAGCATGTAACCACGTACCTACATCCGACATGCATGCTACTCTCCTCCTGCACAGATTTGGTTGCGGGGCTTAGTGAATTTGATTCAAAACACATGATTTAACAGGCACTCCCAGGTGTTCTAGTGTGACAGGAGTTTTGCGTCATGTTGGCTCATCGGGATTTAAAAGCGTGGAGTCAAGACACAAAACAGAAAACACATTCGGAACACATTCCGAGCTCATCAAGCATGCATTCAAAAAAGTGAAAAAAGTAAATAAATAAATAACATCCCACCCATATGCAACATTGCATTTGGAACCTTTTGCAATTCGGAGCAGATCACTTTGCGTAAATATTGATTGAAAAAGCATGTTGCTCTACCGGTGCTGGAATTATCACAGACATCTTTTTCAGATGCTGTGTAATGAAGGCTACCGGAGCACAGCAGCGCTTCAGAGAGCCTCGTCGGCCATTATTCAGGTCATTTCCTCATCAGTTTAAGGGCGTATGGGGATATGCAGCTGGACGCCACTCTCCAGCCTCGCCTCGGTTCTTTACTTACGCACTCATTCCAATTGCTTTAGCACCGCAGTACTGTTGGTGGAGAACGAAAGCGTCTTGAAGGGTTGTAAACCCCACCTTGAACATGTGCGTAAGAGAGAGGGGCCTCTTTCCTCGAAAACTGCTGAGGCATTCTAGACCACTTTTACTGGGAGGGTAAAATATGCCTTTTGGCAGGGTAGCATTAGATGATGCTAAAGACTGAACTAATTTTGATCTTCTGGAAATATATAGGTTTTAAATACAAATCTACAGCAAGTGCAAGAAAACTGGACCTACATGCTAATATAAGGAGAGGCTGAACACATTTATATTACAGATTGAATAAACACAAGAAGTCCAACATTGGAGAGGGTTTGAAGGTTTCACAATATTGCCTGATTCCTTTCAATGAATCCAGATGGTCTTAATTGTTGTTGTTGTTTTTTTTTTTTAGGAATCATTGCCAGATTTTGATGAGTCACTGTGTGTTTCTGACTGTTGTCTTTGCATGGGCAAGGTTTAAAATGTACGTCTTTTAGAATTCTGAGACATCTGTTTAGCGTATACAGTACACAAAAGCTGTACTTTCTAGCTGTATATATTCTGAAAGAAACTGGCATCATGATTATAGGACTCAGATGATAAGTAGGAGGTTCACATCAGGGCTTGTGTGAATCGCACCACTCGGAATGACAAATTCAGTATATGTTCCTTTCTACGCTACACGCACTCTCATTAAGACGTGCATTTTCTGTATATCGACAGAAAACCTGTGTGTGGGCTTACAGATTGCACTTTGAAAGTTTGCTCTGCATGTCGTGAGTGTTCAGAAGAACTTTGAAAGGACGACTAATTTACTAATTCTGTGAAAGGAAAACCTCAAGACTAGGGAGACGAGAATGCATCAGACAAAGATGTGTGTAATAGTCTGTTTTGGGGAAAGTGGTGTAATTTGGAAAGTAGGGTAATTTCTCTCCTAACGGTAATTAAGAAAACCTTTAAGAAAACTTCTTAAGAGATAAATAAACTGTATTGAAGAGAGAAACTGGTTCCTGAGTGACATTTGTATTCCAATATAAAGATTTTTGATGACTTCTATCTGATCATTTGTCACTTCCAAGATGATCTCAAGATGTTTGAATATGATGGTTCATATCATGTTCATTTCCTCCTATAGTCTATCCTAGAGTCTGTAGGTCTATTTTGAAAACTTGAGATGTAAACTTTTGAAATGTTCTTCCAGCTGCTACACCAACAACGTTTCATAGTAACTTCCCCAAAACCACTCCGAGCCATTATGTGTCAGCTTTGCACAGCCCTTAAGCTAGGACATGGAGGTGAGCAGTATCAGCTGACAAAACAGGTTTCGTTTCCTCGTACACACCTTACACTTCCTAGTGAATACTCTGATTCACACAATCCCACAATAGTGATGCAGAGCTGAAATCTAAGCAGTGATGACCCATCTGGCCCTTTTCCATCCACAGCCAGAAATCAGTATGTGACTTAACAGCTGAAAATTGACATCAAATACGCAACGTCTGGACAGTCTGAGCACAAGCTGCCCTTTCATGCACAACCGTCCTTCAGCATGGGTTATTACGAAATGCGCAAAGCAAGTATGCAGTAAGGTATGGAGGAGCGATGATGTCACTAGAGTAGGGGGGGAGTTATTTTGAGAGGCGTGAGGACATAAAAAAAAGCTGCTACATCTGTTGGTTTAAAATCAGGGTGAGCGTTTTTGGATGTGGTTCGGCACGCAGACAGGCAGGTTGTTGTAGCCGGCACACTGCGTCTCTGTTGCGTTGGAAATTTTTGTGGGACAGCAGGAATGATGGAGCCAGTTGCCAGTGAGGCACTACACAGTCTGGCACTTTGGGCTCCCACCCTCTGGTGTGCATACATTCTGTAATAGAAGACACATTGTTGGAACTTGCCAAAAGGAGGGCATGTTACAGGCACTGCCCTCTGATGCGTGTTAAACTTCTAATGAGCAAAAAAATCCACAAACATGGCAAACAGATCTCTGCCTCACTCTGGTAAATAGATCACAGCCAGAAGAATTGTGTCACACACCAACTTGCCATATTCACTTTTTCTTACATATGTAAGGGTTGTTTTAGTTTAAACATCAGAGGTTGGGATTGGTCTGCCACAATGGTTTCAGCTGGCATTCGATCCTGATTCCGCTTATGTTATTACCCTAAAATAATTTTGCCGTGTTAGTTCATAAAGCACGTCATGAAACTGGATATTTTCATGGTTTATTCTAGAGGCATCTGTCAAATATGTGATGAAGAGTCTCCCATAGAGACCTAGGACCTTTATATGACCACCAAGAAACATCTGTTCAATTAAACACCCAGTGCTATCAGTTCCAATGAGCAGGAAGGACATGAGAAACAACATGGAGTGAGGTCATTACGCTGAGGTTATGAAGAGATAATCAAATAGAATTATTTTGTATGTTTTTGATACTGCATGATATATGGATTTTGATGTGTCCAACTATAACATACATTTAAAAAGTAAATTAATTGTCCATGAGCAAAAAGGATAAAACAGTATGCCTGAAATAATAAGAATAAGAATCTTTGAGCATGTTTTAAAATACCTAATATTTAGAAATTATTGCATGCAGCTATAGAAAGGATATTTATTATTTCTATAGACATAGAACACAAAATAAAATCTAGTTTTCTGGCAAAAAAAATAATTCTTGCTTTTTTTTTATTTACTGGTTATCCATCCATTCATTTAACCATCATTGTACAGTAGTTGCCTACAGTGTCCTACAGTTGCTTACGACTCCAACCTTCTTGCAGCATACAGGTGCACATGGAAAGTCATGTGAAGGTGGTTTATCTCCTAAACATTCCTAAAATACAAAATAAAGATGCATAAAATGACAGCTGTTCTCTTCTGACCATAAGGCAGAGATGGAGAGGGGCGGACACAGCTGACTGATATGGAACAATACTTGCTTTTCAGACAGAGATATTGCACACATAGTTCATAGAAACAAGACTTAACTGTGAGAAAGTGGGAGAGAGTTTAAAATATCAGTATTACTGTTACTAAGCACTTTAGAGACATCAGCATTTGCCAGATGATCCGCACAGCTGCATAAGCCTATAAGACTAGCATGAAAGTTTTACGATTCCAGGTGAAAGATATAGTGTGTAGTATGTGCAGGTGGATACATACAGTGCATTTGTGAGTGCATATGGTTTCATTAGAATACAGAGTATACCCATGTGTACTTTAATAAATTATTTCTTTTCACAGGTCAAGATGTGTGGTTCAATCATAAACCACAGAAAAGCTTCAGGTTCAGGATGGACTCACATCTCCATTCAAACAAAGCACAGTATAAAACATATTTATAGTGAAACCCGGATGTCTTCATGTTCAGCTGCATAGAGCATCAGATTTAACATGTTTCACTATATAAAAATGTTAAATTTGAGTCTATATACCGGGCCGAGCATTTGAGGACCGGCTCATTATCCTGCCTCTTGACCAATCAGTGCTAGAGTTATGTACATTATGCTTCATCCAGTGCACCTGTACTGTATTAGGTTGCTGTTGTCAAGTACCGAAGTGAGACTAAAACTGGTATAGTTGGCTGATGGTGCTGTAAACCTTTGCATTATTTATAAAGTTTCTCATGATTGTCAACCATGCTTGTAATTATGAGGGTGAGTCAAAAAATTTTCTGCACTCCAGTTATATCAAAACCTCTGTTGACCGTCTTTTCAGCGCTTTCCGTTAGAGGCTACCGTCTCCCCAGTCACTGCTGAGCAGGTGTGAGGGTATTGCATCAGTTCACTTGTAACTGTGGTGCGGGAAAAAAAATAAAATGCCATTGTGATTTGTTGAAAGAAGCGACGCAGCAGTGATTCTTTTTTGTGGTCTGAGGGCGTACCTGGTCCCCAGAAGAGCATAAACAGAGGCGTTTAGATATCTGCAAACAAAATTTGTAGGTGGATACATACAGTGTATTTGTGAGTGCACAATTCCATATGGTTTCATTAGAATACAGAGTACTGAGTACACTAGTCTCACAGGTCAAGATGTGTGGTTCATCTATAAATCACATAAAAGCTTCAGGTACAGAAACTCACATCTGCATTCAAACAAAGCACAATATAAAACATATTTATAGTAAACCCTGGATGTCTTCATGTTCAGCTGCATAGAGCATCAGATTTAACATGAAGACATCCATTTTTTTTTTAAATGCTTTTGTGCTTTAATTATGGAAAAGGAGAAACGGTAACAGCAACTTTAGATGCCAAAAAGGAGGAAAAGAAACTGTACAGAATGCTATAACAACATGAACAAGCAGGTTCAAACACTAAAACAGGCATCTTGCTTGCTGAACATTATTGCCAGATGTTCCTACTTGGGCACACTTTCCATCCCTTGGACACAAATTGCAGATGGAGACAACAGTCCAAGGATTTGAGTACCGGCTGATCATTTCACCTCTTGACCAATCAATGTTATATGTTAATGCCAGTTGGTCCTATTCCACCACATTATCCTGAGGTGTTGTCTGGAAGGCGCATCCACTCACTTAGTGGAAAGACATCAAAGAACCGACTGGAGAGAAAAATGACCTGGAGAACTTTACTCCTCCAATGAGAGGAAACTGGAGGTGGTATGAAAAGAAATGCTAATTCCTGACATACCTTCAGTAAAAGAGTATTGCAGCACTCTTTTAGTGACGAAGCCACGGATTCAGAAAGTCCATCACTCAGCATGTGTGGCCTCTACAGGACCCTGCTCCATGTGGGCTCAGGGGTCATTAGTGAACACCCACAGTGATGGGGTCAGAAGACCGTCAAAACGAAATGTGATACGTGTAGTCATATTAAGGGCATGGAAGATGTAAAGCTCAAGCAATCTAAAGCATTTATCTTTGATTATTAAACAGTAAATTTGGAAAGAGGAAGACATAGACAGAGGCAAGAGAGAAACAAATGGGAAAGAGGGTGTGAGAGATTTGAGGAGGGGAAAGAAAAAAAAATGGGCGTTGTAATTGAGAGAGCCAAAGAGCGTCAAACAGACTAAGAGGAGGGGACGGTTGTTGTAGAGAAACAGCTGTTCGAGCTCATGGCTCATGCTGCCTTATGAATTAGCAGAGAAAGGAGGGAGTATGAGAGAATAGCCATCCAAACCGCCCTGCTGGAACATCTCAGCCTGCACTCACCATCCTTACTCACACTCGATTCTCTGATCTCGCTCTGACACACTTTTCTTTGTGGGCCATTAGCACAGAGTGGGCTCTTTCTCATTGCCTCGGGAGGAACCGCGAGCACCCTAATCACACACATACACACACTGGGTGGTCAAACAACAAATCCCCAGACAAAGTCCTTCACCCCGTTCTGACATCCTGCAGGAGACAGCCATGTTGTGTACACAATATCATCTGTTGTTACTAGGTGATAATCTTTAAGTGCTAGTGGCTAATGTTTTAACAGATACAAAAATGATGCCTGAGCTCAGTTTTGCGCGTTATTTCGTCCGTTTCCATCTTTCCTAGGCGACATCTGTTGACAACAATTACTTCAGTCTGGTGTTATCATTACACCGTCATTTACTTCCTAACCTCACAGAGGTTAAACAGAATGTTAATAGTTACAATGGGCACCTTTGTGGAGAGCAGAGAGGGCACACGCCTCGTGAATTTCCCCTCCTTCTCCATTCAGTCTGCTCGGGCGTAAAAGCAGGAGCTGGTGAGCTAATGGAAAAGTAAGAGTATGTATGTGAGTGTGTGTGTGTTACCATGTGTTTTATTTTGCACCCTGATGCCGCTACACACTGATGTCCTAAAAATGTGCAGTCTCTGTGTCAGTCCCATACGTCAGTAAGTGAGCTCATGCACTCACCAAGTAATGCTTGCACTAAGCCAGGATGTGATTCATACAGTACAGTGATATCTGGGTGCCTTTCAATTAGCTAGCAAGGATGGTGAAGTTCAAGCAAATGCTTGGGAAATATTTGGCCATTTATTTCTAACACCTGTACCCTAGTACCTGTACAGTGTTACAGGAACACGATGCATAAAATCATAAAATCATGGAGGCACACAGTTTTTTTTTTTTTTTTTTTAATCCAATCTGCAACAGCCTAGTTTTATTGAGCCTGTGTTTACTGCAACACCAGACTCATATTCTTGGCTGCCAGGAGTGGAGCCTGATGTTGTTGCAACCAATCCATGTTCTACATTCTGAGATGCTTTTCATCTCACCATGGTTATACTTTATAATGATATTATGGTACACCATAGCTCAAACCTGTACTGGCATTCTCCGCTCCCATCAACAATCCATTTTTGATTGCAGGACTGCCACTCATTGTGTGTATTGTTTTTCACACCCTTCTGTGTAAACTCTAGTGACTGGTTTGCTTTTTTTTTTTTTTTTTTTTAAATTTCAAGATGTCAGCAGTCTAATACTTAAAACAGGACGGACATCTGGCACCAAGAGCCAGGCCACAGGCAAATCACTGAGATCAAAGTGCTGTGTTCCTGACACATTATTGGTTAATTTAATTGGTAATTTCATTAACGAGCAGGTGTTCAGGTGTTGGGGTTCCCATTAAAGTGGCCAGTGACTGTACATTGTATTCCCTCATAAATGATGGCAGGAATGAATGTTCACAGACTACGTTTACATTGCTGATGACAGAAACTTCACTTTCCCACCTTAAACTGACAGATCTGATTTTGTTTTCAGGATGCAAAGAACTGGTCTTTTTAAATCAGGATGCATATCTGAATATATGATCATGCATCATGAATGAGAATGGTCACAGTGGAATTCATGTGACTTTTCCTCTATGTGTATGAGCATATTACTGTAGCTGGCATATTGGCAGTGTTGCAAAACAACAGAGGAAAGTAGAAGAAAGGGAGATAAGCTTATGGCCAAGAGTGAAAAAAAAAAGTGTTTAGAAGTTGAATTTACACACTTTGAGTGTTTACTATTGAAAGTATTGAGTAAGTGTAATTTTCGAGACCGTCTCTTCAGCCTTTTGTCTTCATTCGTTTTTGGAGGTTGGGGGTCAGACACCTTTTGTAATTTGCACCTCGGCCTGAGTTAACCTTCTCTTACACGTTAAAAGACATTAGTCCCCCAATTAAACCTCAAATGAAGCTTCTCCATCAGCTGGGCTGGGGTAATGTGCGAGTCACACATCTGTGCTCATGGCAAAAACTACACAGCAGTTTGTCAGAGGAGACAATGTACGTCACAGGACTTCATAAATTCTGATCAGCAGTGAAGAGATGTTGCTCCTCACACGCTCATCACAGTCAACTATTCACTAAAAATTAAAAATAAATAAATATTCGTTCGTTAATACAGAAGCAATGTTTATACGATTCGAGCAATACTGACCTCAGTGGCTTACAACTGGCCAAATATGGAGGGAAAATCAGCTGAGGGGAAAACCGGCTTCAAAAAGCACTGGACAATGCAGTTCACTGTGTAGATGTGTGTGCTTGTGCAGTAAAGGACAGAGTGCCAATACTGGTTGGCCTAGCCAAATCCCATGCTCTGTTCTATTGTGTGGGTCTGGTGAAATAAAATACATTTCTCTCTCCATCTCTCTTTTCTTTTCATCTCAATTTTGACTCTTTCTCATTTCTCATCTGTGTGACCCCTGCTAATCTTTTACCCATTCCTATAAACGAATGCATTTTTGGTTTCATTATTATTATTAGTTATAAGGAAGCATAAGAATGTGCCCTTGTAGGTTGCCATAGAACTAAACACCGACTCGAGGTTGCATGCAAGAGAACTCCTGAGAACTGAAAGAATGTGTGTTACTACATCTAGTGGTGAAATTTATAAATCACTAAAAAGAAAATGCTGTGTAGCTCTTGCAAGCTGCAAATAGCAAAATTATGTGGATAAAAATGAATTGCTTTGTTTTAACAATGGTTATATTTGCAATCTATTTGAGTTCATTTGCGAAAACAGATATCCCTGTTTTGTCAATTGTCACAAATCAGAATTTTTATCGTGCACGCCAGGAAATATCAATCAAATTGACGCTGAGTTGTTTTGATTAAAATAACTCTTATGATTTAGGATTCGGAATCCGGCACATTACAAATAATTAAACACAGCAGTCAGTTCCCTTTTTTTAATGAATCGCATTTATATGTTTATACAAATGAACAATTCCTTTATTAAGTTCATTAAATGTTCATCAGACACAAATGCCATAAATGGAATCACAGCGCTACTCTACCCTGATTTTCAAAAAGAAAAAGATCACTCACTCACTCATCATCTATACCGCTTCATCCTGTGTACAATTGGGGAATGCCAGTTAGCCTAATCTGCATGTCTTTGGACTGCGGAAGGAAACCGGAGTACCCGGAATAAACCAAGCAAGCACATGAGGGGAGAACATGCAATCTCCATGCACACAGAGGTGGGACTCGAACCCTCTACACTGGAGGTGCAAGACCACAGTGCTAACCACAGTGTAAGTGCAAGTTAAAATTCTTTGCATTTATATTTGCTATTAACAAATGCCCAGGTTATTTTGACTGGATATTTGTGCAACCATGTGCAATAGCACCACTTATGGTCATAAGACAAAAAAACACCAAAGCTGGGGCCTTTTTTTCCTCTATGGCCAGACCTTAGATTCATGGAGCCCATCAGTCACAGTTAGGTCAAGTGATTACACAAAGTGAACACCCCCCCCATACCCCCTGCCCCCCAGATTGTTTTCAGTAAGGCTAATATTTTTTAGCCAATCAAACATCTTACACATCTGTAACACATCATCATCAGTGACCGAGAAGACCAATATGAAATGTAGTCACGGTAATTGACTATATCATCCATTTTTCCCTAAAGTGCCTGGGAGGAGAAGTAGGTACATTGAGCACGCTTATCCAATGAAAGAAAAAGAAAAAAAAAGGACACTGGGTGTGGTTTAAGGGACAGCGTTACATAATTTCTGTTTACCTTGGAAACATTGAAACCTGAACCTAGGAAAAACATTACATACTCAAAACAATTAGAAATTAGAAATTGCCTCTGTGTATAATCGTTTGGCTTCATCATTTGTATTGTATCACTAACTTTGACCTTGTTCAGCCATAATATTTAGCTAATAGAAAGACAATTAATCTAAACTGATGTGGAAAGTGTGATTGGCACTGGTTGTCAAAGAGAACAGACTTGGACAATAATCCGGAGTTGATCGTTTGCCAACTCTGGTGTGTCCCAGTATTCTTTTTCGGCGACATAAAGGTTCTTCGGAAGTTTGGAGGCCTCCTTTATTCTTTGCATGATTCTGCAGACTCCTCCCAAATTTCCTGGGTGATTCGTTTCAGGGTGTGAATGATAATTATGAGAAAGTGATCATTAGTCACACATCGATACCATGTACATTATAAATCACCACCAAGAGCGTTTTCCCATGGGAACAAGAATTAAGAGATAACAAAAAAAAAATTCTACTACACTATTTTTGAATGGAAAGAATTCTTCTAAATGGCAGTAAATGGGGTGTAACTCTAAAATGATGTTCTTCTACCAATGTCTATAGCTGTATTCCAAGTACTTTAACTAACCATAAAAACAAACCAACAATAAAGAGTAGCGTGTGTGGTTAGGTAAAATAGTACCTCATGATGAAGATGCTATAAGAAGATCCTTATTAATTAAATGAAAGCTTATTTCTGTTTTAACTGGAACACCGCCATGGGCAAGAACAGTCTTTCAGTACTGCTGTATCCTTATTTTGGCTGCCTGAGAAGAGCTGTGTTGCCAAAAGTAACTTTATATTGCTGGATTTTCAGCGCACAGTTATGGCCATTAAACTTTAGTCAAATAATGAGACACCAGGCACATGACTGTAACTTTCTCTGCTCGGTTTATGAAACTAGCTCGTATTAATCAACTTCATTTCAAATTAGGGACTCTTTCAACCATAGTAGGACATTAAAAAGATCTTTATTCGGTGTCAGGCTTCATTTGCTATGATGTCATTCATAACCAGAACATACCTTCGAGGAGCGCACTGACAACACTAAACATACATCATATAAATCAGTCACTACACGTGTCAAACACACACCAGTGCAACCGTCACCACCACCACCACAACTACAACTACTACACAAGTTATAGTGACCAGACACTGTTCATGCTCTCCATAAAATGTATCAATGCGATGTGCCAAATATCAGTGACGTTAATGGTGGGAGAGTCTATCCGTCCTAACAGCTTGGAAGATGAGGCGTTGCTCCAGATGAGCAAGGACCCAAGAAGCCTTTTATTTCACAATCTCAGCTTTAATGTTTCCCTGCTGGTCGGTGACGGAAGCTTGGGCCTGGGCACCACGCGGGACACAGAGGGCCTGCTTTCACTTAAGAGCTGGAGCCTCTCCGGAGGTGCATAAGGACAATAGTAGCCCTTTTCAAACAAATGAAAGGAGAGGATGAGAGTGTAGGGCAACCCTGGGGAGGTCTGTAAATATGCCTGTGAATTTTGAGCTGCAGGGAATTGATTGGGAAAGACAGATTACTCAGCTTTGTGCTGAGACCTGGCACCGAGTGAGAAACGGAGTAGAAACAGTTAGGGTGGAAGCGGATCTCATTCTTACCAAAAAAGACTTATGCTTTATGGAAATAACAGCAACGTTCACAGAAGTGGGCTCACATTCACCTAAGTAACAGGTTTCATGTTCACATAATTATGGTCTTTTTATGAGCTTGGAAAGTAAGAGAAACTGGCAGAAGAAAAATAAATATTACAGAAGAGAGAAGAGAGGTGGAGAAATGGCAGTACAGTCTTAGTCCTTTTCCAAATCAATTCCTTTCAACAACAACAAAAAAAAAATGCTGATATCATTCTGTGTCTTTACTACAGCTGCATTCTGTCATGCATGTGTTGTGTTTTTCGGTTTCCACGCACTACCTCGTGGTGCAGGGAAGACTCCTGGAGCTATCTCTACTGAGATGCAGGCTTACAAAGTGTGAGGAGGTTGACAGTATTAAGCTTTATTTATCTACAGCCAAAAAGCACATAGGGAAAAAACAACAGTAACACTCCCCTCTCAACCAGGTCCAATCCTAATGTTAAACGAGCACTAATAATAATCTACTCCTTATGTGGACTTCATCTTTTGAAACATGTGAAGAGCGCATACAAATGAGCACAGTGCCATCCTGAGGCTTGACCAAGTATCACTTCCGCCACTGAACATTATTCTGGGACTTATGGAGTGGAGAGAGTACACATGATCACCTACAGCCTTTCCAACTTCAAAGTTACCATATTTCACGAATACACACATTGAGGTACATCTGTACCCAGTGCTGATACAGAGTTCACTGTTTAAACTCGGTTAAATCATAAGGGGAGAAAAAAAGCACTGAACTCATATTCTTGAGTCTTTTTCTCACACACACACACACACACACACACACACACACACACACACACACACACACACACACACACACACACACACACTATATTCCCAAAGGTTTCTGAGCATCATGTCCAGATGTGGTTCTTGCCACAAAGTTAGAAGCACTCAGTTGTCTAGAAGGTCTTTGTGTGCTGTAATTTACCTTCCTTGGAACTGGGAGACCCAAACCTGTTCCAGCATGACAATGCCCCTGCATATCATTCCACAAATCCCATACGTGTGATACAGTGCATAATTTCATTTTCAAAATGAAAAATGAAAACTCGTGTAGCCGTTAAGCCTGTAAGGACTTAAGAAAACACTGGATGGGAAACACACCACATTGCCATCCTCATGCAGTCACATACAGATTTAAACATCATTCATGAGTGGTGTCACCCCCCCCCCCACACACACACACACACCATTTACTGTTAATTAACCAAACAAGAGATGTGGAAAGATCGATCAAGTTATTATTATTTTTATTTTTCAATTGTGAACGTATGGTAATGATGGCACGTATCATTAACTTGATCAAATTTTCCATAAATTATATAGTGGTTAGCTCCATCGCCTTGCACCTCCAGGGTCTGGGTTCAATTCCTGGCCAGGTTCGGTTCGGTTCTCGTGCATGTTCTCCCCGTACTTGGTGAGTTTCCGCCGGGTAATGCAGTTTCCTCCCACAGTTTCAGGTTTCTTCATAAAAAAAAAATTTAATTGAAATTGAATTTCATAAAAAAAAAAATTTCACATCTTGGAGTTAAACCTTTCCAGACTCCCAAGTTAAGGCCTTCAGTTTTTCTTTCTCTTTTTTTTTTTCTTTTTCACATCAAAGTGAAACACATCATAAGCCAAAACCACACAATATAGAAATAGTATTGGCTGAACACCAAAACCTAACCTACCCCCCCCCCCCCCCCCCC
>JAOTQY010000045.1:23642595-23656697 GCA_026413445.1 Dolichallabes microphthalmus
TCCTGGGATAGGCTCCAGGCCCCCGCGACCCTGTATATAAGGATAAAGCGGTACAGAAAATGAATGAATGAATGATTATGCAGCACTTGTCCTGATCTTAATCTTTTCACACCTTTGGGATGAACTAGGTCACTGACTGCATCTCAAGTCTTCTCACCTGATATTACTAATCCTCTAAATGGACACATTCTCACAGCCATGTCCCAAAACCTGGTGACAAGCCTTCTCAGAAGAGTGGAGGTTAAAATAACTGCAAATAGGAAGTTGAAACAGTCTGAATTAAGTGCTGAATGTGTTGGCCTTAAATACACAATTTGGAGTCCACACTTCAAAGTTAGCGTGAAGCCCAGACCAACACTTTCAAGTAAACAAGGGATTGCACCTCTGGACCACCGCTGGACTTGAATTCACACCAAATGCCTCTAAAGCACATCCATCCGGTTCTTTTCCGTTTTCATCTGGGAGCTGATGCAATATAACTAATGCCGTCTTCATTCATAGAAATTCTTAGAAAGCTAGAGTCCATTCAACACAACCGCCTTTGATAAGAAACCCTATGTTTGTTTATGGAATGAAAATTTCGGGGGTTAAACAGTGCTCATAGTACACATGTAATAAATGTTGTAGAAAGCTGACGGGTGTAATGGTGGGCTGTCCGTTCCGCAGGCACTTGGAGCTCCACTCTCCTGACGCCAGGCACACGGTGGTGTTGAGGAGTTCAGACTCCAGCTCAGCTCAGGCCTGGTTCGAGTCCATGCAGTCTGCTACCAACGACATCATGAACAAGGTGATGTCTGAACTCAGCGAAGCAGCCAGGAATGGAATCGGGACAAGTCATGAGATACGTCACCTCGGCTGGCTGGCAGAAAAGGTTAGTTCTTGCATCGTGTACAAAGAGACATGAGCTATGTAAAGGGAGAACAGCTTTCTATTTACAGGAGACAGATTTCTGTTGTATTCCTTTAGCGGCATGCAAAGCAGAAAGCAATCAGAGACCACCAACGTGATGTGATTCAGAGCGGATGTTAATGTTGTGACATAATAGGATTCATTACTGCGCACTCAGTTTGAGTTTAATTGCAAGAAAGGTGCTGGATGTAATGACCGAGAGGATCGGCGTTCTTCACTGCGACACGCTGCAGCGTGGAGGGGAGAGAGATGGAACGAGCGTAACGCACAGGAAGGAAACTGATTTGTTAATTCTAGTACAATAATACAGAAAGGAGATGAAGTGGGTTTTAAAACCCTGTGAGTGAAGTCTTTTGAAGTCTTTTTAATTTTTTTAAAGAAAGAAAAAAAAATGACACCAGCACTACACCCTGATGTGCTTGTTAGAAGTCGAGTCCCTGAGCTCTTCTTTAACTCGTATCCCACTGGCTATAAAGGATTATGTACAGAGTTTGACTCATCAGCAGGAATCAGGAAGGAAGTGTTTCTAAAGAGAACCCTGTATGGGCAAAGTTCAAAACTGATTAAAACCTGCTGGCTGTATTCTACAAAACTGAGTAAAAAATAAGAAAGGGGGGAGAAAGTGGTGGTGGGGGGTGGAGTCTGGTTTATCTCTCTGCCAGAGGTGTAATAGTATGTGAAAGTCAGGGTTCGGTACGTACCTCAGTTATGAAGTGTTTGTATGCAAGTAATATGTTTTCAGTACAGTGAAGTGAGAAAAAGTCATGAAAAATATTTTAATTCATGGTAAATTTAACTGGGCGGCACGGTGGTGTAGTGGTTATCACTGTCGCCTTGCACCTCCAGGGTCCGGGTTCGATTCCTGGCCAGGCTCGATTCCCGTCTCTGTGTGCATGGAGTTTGCATGTTCTCCCCCGTGCTTGGTTGTCCAGGTGTACCCTGCTTTGTGCCCTCCCGGGATTTGCTCCAGCCCCCCCATGACCCTGAATACAGGACAAAGCGGTATAGAAGATGAGTGGGTGAGTGAGTGGGTGAGTGAGTGGGTGAGTGAGTGAGTGAGTGAGTGGGTGAGTGAGTGAGTGAGTGAGTGGGTGAGTGAGTGAGTGGGTGAGTGAGTGGGTGAGTGAGTGAGTGGGTGAGTGAGTGAGTGGGTGAGTGAGTGGGTGAGTGAGTGGGTGAGTGAGTGAGTGGGTGAGTGAGTGGGTGAGTGAGTGAGTGAGTGGGTGAGTGAGTGAGTGGGTGAGTGAGTGGGTGAGTGAGTGAGTGAGTGAGTGAGTGGGTGAGTGAGTGGGTGAGTGATGAAATTAACTTGTAAACAGGGACAAACTGTTATTCCCTTGAGCATGAGCAACGCACAAAAAAAACATACCAACAGTATGCTACCAAATTGTTTGATATTTAAAGGATATTTTTGAACATTATTTGCAGTATTTGCTCACGGTGATGGCACTGCTCATTGAACTGAACTTGACAAAATGGCATTTTGTGACATCAAATTCCACGAAATGAATTCAGGGTTTTATTCTCAAATCTGAAGGCTTTCTTTCCGCTCCGCGCGGCGTCAGATCAGCATGGCTGCTCGCAATATCAGAACTAAACAAAGCAAAACTTTGTACCTTTAAATGAGTTCTACAGCTCACACCTGTAATTATTTTCCCGCTTTGGATTGATCAACATGCAGACAGGTTTGTATGTTGTTTTAAGAAAGAAAATATACATCACTCACTTGCCGAGCATGCTCCTAACAAATCACACGCGCAGACACGGGGGCGTTCGTTTTTCCCACTTAATCTGTTAAGTGCTAATTATTGCTTCCATATCTCTGATGAGATATTTGAAGCTTTCGCTACAAGAGAAATCCTCAGCGACGTGCTGCCTGTTCCGTTAATTTGAGGAAATCCCTCAGCGCTTGCATTACATTACAGTATTTGCCAGGCACACTTATCTATAACGAATTTCTTTTTTCGATTATTTGAGGTTGAGATTACTTGCTCAAGGGCACAACTGTGGCAACTTGGTGGTGCTGGGATTTGAACCTGTGACCTTCCAATCAGTAGTCCAACGCCTTAACTAATGAGGTACCCGATTGTAACACGCACCTTACTGAACGTTCTGTGGAGAACGGTAGGAATTCAAATAGCCATCCGGTTACACCCGTACTCTTCTCACCAATCTCTCCATCCCACAGTTTAGCTCTGGCTTTGGCTCTTCTTTTGACGACTCTCATAACTGTGGCCTAGAAGAGGTAGCTAATGTAACGCTCAGACCTTCACCATGCCATAAGCTGGCTGGCTAACCACTGCTTTTTAATGATCTCCCTCTTACTGTCTCTTATTACTGAGCTGTCAGGCTCTTGATGAATAATTATAAGGGGAGAGAAGCCGCCAGTGCATCGAGGGCCCGAGGACTGTAACCTAGTTCCCTTTGCAACTTGTGTGTGTGTGTGTGTGTGTTGTGCCCCGCCAGTGTCTCTTTTTCTGTAAAGAGTGCACTGGTGATTTCTGGTGATTTGAGTAGGCCAGGGCTATATCAGGTAATTTTTCAAAGAATTCAATTTTGCTTTTTTTTTCTTTTCCTTTGCACAAGGCAGATTATTATTCTGTGCTACAAGTTTTTACAGCAATGCTGGTTAAGTTTCTTTTCCAGGCCAGTGGGTGATGTGGTTAACCATCATTTTTGATGGGGTGAGTCATTCGCAGTTCTCGCAGTCCTCTATATTTACAGTTGGTACCATATGCTAGATTTATAAATGTGTTATTAGACAAGCACTTAGAGAAATAATTTACTCGTCATAGCTGCCAAGAAGAAGCAAGCTCGCAGTCGGAGGTTTTAATTCGTTGGAAAATGGGTACTGTAGCCAGCTGTGGCTCGCCTTGAGCAGTTCCCACAGAGGATCGCTGCTTTGATGAGAATCATCAAGGAATCTCCCACATAAATGAAAGAGTCACATCACGTTCATGTTACACATTAAATACTCATTCAGCATGCACCTCAGCCTGATGTCCAAGGCTTTCAGTATCCACCATGCCTCTGAACCAGTTAAGTCGTTGTTAATCTTAAATCTTAAATTATCCACTATTCAAGAACGCATGAATAGTGGATAATTTAAAAACAATGCATCAATCCAGACGGTCCAGAGATTCGTCATCCATAGGCTTTTGAATGCCATCTGTTGAATATAGGTTGTTTTGTTTGGACATTTCTGTCCAAACATCTTGGACAAATAGAGGAAATGATGAATGATTTCCATCTCTGTGGCTGTGTTTGTGTTCCAGACAGAGAGCGAGAGGCCACGCTGGAAGCCGGTGGTGGTCGTGGTGACCGACAAAGACCTCATGCTATATGACAGCATGACACGTATGAAGGAGAGCAGGCTGAACCCAGCGCACACGTACCCTCTACTTTCTACACGGTATTACACACACACACACACACACACACACACACACACCTTCTGTGAGATATCGTGTATGGAAGCACACATGGTCATAATTCATGTTTCCCCAGAAACTGACACGTACCCAACAACTTGTCCAGAAACAACAGACTCCACTAGATAACTCAACACATTCTGCTTGCCCAATGGCATCGCTCACACTCTTGCACACATTTTATCCAGCATTACCGACTCACCCAGAAACCACAGCCTTTGTGCCAGCTGAGCTGAATGCCAGTCCACAGCCACACTGCTTCCACCTGCATCTGCCAAGATCTTTCTTCACATCGGGCCAGTTTTGTGAAATGAGTGAATGTAACTCTAAGCTACAATTTTCTGTGGAAATTTACTTTACGAAGCGAAAGCCTTCTCAAGTCCCCAGATGGCATGTCTCTAATAGTTCTGTCTCTGGACACATTTGATGGCTTTACCTGAGTATATTGGCTGAAAATCCATTAACCTTCAATATCTTCAGTAGGTGAAATTTTTCTCCTGAGGTGTTATTTGGCTTTTTTTCCCCCTTTCAAACAGGATATTTCATTGTGCAGAATAACAGAAGACAGTTATGAGAGTTCTATATCTCTATATAATCCCCTTATACACTAATGCACTCAGCATTTCACTAGTGCTTGGATACCATCAAGATTTTCTCAGTATGAAGGACCATGATCAGATCGCCTGCTTCACGTCTGAAACGCTGGCCTCCCAGGAATTCCTTCATCGTCCTAAACATGTTGAAATGGCCTGGTCACGACTGTACAGGGGACAAGTTTGTGAAGGATTATGTGTACAGTTCCCACAGACAGACGTGTCTCTTCCGCAAAACCAGGCTTTCCACTCTCGGAATGTTCACGGGATCATCATTCACAGACCTTTAAAACATCTGCACCATTCAAAAGTTGAACTGCGGCTCATAACCGTACTTTGCTTGAAGTCTTCTGTAAATGTCAGTCGAATTTACTCCTTCATTCAGGACAAATTCTATCACTAGTCCCAGTTTAATTTAAACGCTCCTTGTATATTTCATGTTTGTGTGGTTCCACAGACACGGGTATGTTCTAATGTATTTAAACATTAACTATTTTACAATGTAACCTTTTACATAAAATTGTATTTGGAAAAAAAAGTCTTCAGAATTTACAATGTGGAATATTATGTAGATGAAATCTTAGAGAATAGCATTCGGAAAAGCAAATGTTAAAAAAAAAACATTCATCATTTGGACTTAATACTATACAATATTTCAATACAATACTTACAATAATACAATATTTCTTTCTTTGTTCATAACTTATTCATTATTTCATGAGTAACATTTGAATAACCTTAGAAAACTTTTTTTTGTCTTGTGTCAAAACTGTATCAGAAATTCATATACATTTTAATTTACAGTGTATGCCTTTAAATGTACATGTTTTAGTTTTGCTAGTTGGAGTGGCCCATTTCTCATAATGCAAATAGCTCTTTACCCAGATAGAACCTCATAACACTAAGGTCACAATTTCTTTGAGTTCATTTAGCTTTAAATAACCTAAATCTCATGCATCAGTGCTCGCTGCTATGACAGGAAGTTCCCTGCACTTGCAATAATAATAGTACAAAATAGTTTAACATTGAGGACTTGTAGCATGGAGCTGTAGTCACCAGATCACCTCTCTGTACTTAAAGATACATCCCCTGGGGACACGGATGTCTTCACTGGGTCCTCACGCATTGAACTGAATGCCTTTCCTGTTCGCTTCGCCTGAGCGACTGTAAAGTTCTTAGAAGTTACTGAATTATATGCTTCAAGGAAGAGATTAGGGGCTTTAAGATGCATTCATGGTGTGAACAGTATGACCTGTGTAATCCGTACAGTGTTGTGGTTTGCAGTATATCAATGTATCTGCTTATAAAATTGTGATTTTTTTTTTTTTAATAATGAGAGCTTTTCACATGTTTTTTTTTTTCGATTTTGTATGTATTAGTGTATTCTATATCCTTACTAAAGAGTCTTATTTTATTCTACAGCAGCACTACCCCTTAAATAAGTTATTCTCCATTAGACATTTAGTTTGAGGTGATAAACCCTTTTACTTCAATTACGTGCTTTCAGATTGGTACACTCTGGTCCAGACAGAGGGTCACCCAAGCCAGGTGGGGAATTATCCTTCGCTACACGCACGGGCACTAGGCTGGGCATCGAGACCCACGTTTTCCGAGCCGAGACCTGTAAAGACCTGTCTCTGTGGACCAGACATATTGTCACTGGCTGCCACTCCGCTGCTGAGATGATTAAAGAAGTGACTACCAGTAAGTACGGCCCTGACGGGAAGGTGTTTTTTTTTATTAATGAATTTATTTTTTAGGCTTGGAGCAAAAAAAAAAAAAAAAAAAAGCTAAGATTGCCCTTTCAATAACGTCCCATCTAGCATTTTGCTGCACTATTCAGAGAAGCAGTTTGCTCAGTTTATTCAGGCCAGTTCCAATCCACATAATGTGCAAGATTCACTCCAGGATTTTCCCTATCCTCCTTCTGTTCAGAATAATGTCGAAATTCGGGATGGGTAATTTTGGAGAAGATTAGCAGTTCACATCATTAAGATTATTAGCCACATATTTACATTTCCAGTTCATAATTTTTTCCTTTTTTTGCACAATATTTTCTTTCTAAATCACTATTTAGTGACAAGTTTTAGAGAAATGATGGCAACAACAAACACTGAATTCTATTAATGACCTCTTGTTTCTTTAGTTTTGCATAAACTACATGCATTGCTGTGGAATTTATTTAAAAGAAATCAGATACAACTGGTTAAAGGGTGGTGTTTTTCTTGCGAGACCACAGATACTGTAGACTAGAATTCCCCAGAGCACGACGGGTCATTTGGTAGCAGGATAATGTGCGTCATTCGAATCAAACACATAAAAGAGAAAGCGAGTATGTTTAGAGTGGTCTCTGCTCCTGTGTGGTCTCTCTGCAGTTAGCAAATGGTACAGACCAAAGCGTCTCAGGAAATAAAGTGCTGGACCGTTCCCTAAGCTCAGAGCGATTAGAAGCATGTGGGACCATGGAGATCACCATGACATTAGGAGGGTTTTTTTGGCTTGTTTTTTCTTACACTTCTCATTTTTTTTTTCCAGTTTTACTTTAAAGATTAATTATTTTATAAGGGAACTAAAAATTGAACCCAGCTGCACTGAGAGCAGTAATTCTGGAACTAGTTCAAGCAGCATTCTTCCTAGTTTTCTTACAAAATCAGATTTGTGCCTTTAATCATGATTTATCAGCGAGTGCAGATTGTGCAGGCGTAACTGTAGTATACACTGTGCCAGTGCAGTGAGTGTCGTCTTGTAAAATGAATACGGAAAAAAAATCATAAACGTAAGATATTTAACAAGCAAAATTTATCGTTGAGAATCTATAAATAGCTCTCTTGTATATAATGAACTCTTAACCCCACAAAGTGTTGGAAATATTCCCATGAACCTCTGGTTCAACTGCTGCAGATTCACTGCTGAGTCTTCATTCGTACTGTTTATCTCTGGTTTTGCAACAATCCAAAAATGCTGATTCGGATCTCTTGAGGTTAATGAAGTTCACTGAAGTCACATTCACGCTCACGGAACCAGTTCGGGATGAAACATGATGCACATGGATATCAACAAAGACTAGTTGTGGAATTCAAACAATGTACGATTGATATCCACAGACCAAAGTGTGTCATTAATACATTTCCCACAGCGTTACATCACCTGCACTGTGGATACAACACAGGGTCAAATTCTGAAATCAGATTGATTAGACCAGGCATCATTTCCCCCCTATTAGAGCCTCAGATTTCTGTTCTTGGCTAATAGGAATGGAACAGAATGTGGTCTTCTGCCTCAAGGTTGGAACTTTGCACGCTCTGAGATGTTTGTCATTTGAAGAGTTCATCTGCGTTTACTGTTGTCTTCCTTTTAGCCCTTAACCTCTCTGGCAAATTTGGGAACATTATATGTAGCTCTGATCTCCATATAGTTTTTAACTATATTCCAAGTTCAGCTTAGTAACCTTTTTTGAATTTCACAGTTGACTGTTATGCAAGATTTAATTCTGTTAGCTCAAAGAAGGACCTTTGAACTGCCCATGGCTTGTTTTTCCCAAATTTTCTGATTATAGTATTTAATCTGTGACTAATACAAGCCCTGACCCATTCAAAGTAATGACCAACTAGTTTGAATTTTGGAGGTTATTTTCATTTACTGTGAGAACAGTTTTGTTCATTCTTTTAAAAAAAAAAGTTTTTAAAAAATTGGTTAAAGTTTTTAACCAATTTTATTTAATTTACATTACATTTTATTAACTGACGCAAGTCGTTTAAATTGCACATGCACGTAGAGCGAATCCTTTTCCTGTTCTGCCGTTATTGAGTTCTTGATGAAGGAGGGGTGCAGTCTGTCTGGCATCCACAGAAGGCTGCAAAGATGACGTGTTTACAGAGATGACACGATTGACAAGAGCAATGTGCACAGATGGATTTTTAAAGAAGGGGACGCTAGCATTGAAGACAAACCATGCAGTGCGACAAAGACGATTTGGTTGGGTTCAACAATGGTGTAAATGCATGGTTTGTGATAGAGACTATGTTGAGTTGTACCAGGACATGCGGATTAGGCAAATTGGCGTTCCCAAATTGCCCATAGTGTGTAAATGTTGACGAGGTCCTACAATGGTCATACAAGATGGGAATAAAGACAATGGTCACCATTGGCCTCCACAGTCCCTAGTTGGACTACAGATGTTCCTAGATGGATGTATTTATTGAAGAACTTCTAAGCACTATGGCTTAAATAAAGTTAGTGTGTTTATTATAGAGAGGAGGTATTGAAAAAATATTTAGCTGACACCTATTCTTCATATGCACTCGTATCCCATTAAAAGTGTCACAGAAATAAAAACCACTGACAACCCGAACTGGCCACCAAATAGTCATTTAGACTTTAGGACACAAGTGTCTAGGGCCATAAGTCTTGGCATTACAGCAAAGCCAGGTGATGTAAAGCCATGCTCTGGCTAAACGAAGGAGATTCCTTTTCTATGGCCATGCCTCAATGGAGCCTCTTTGTGTGAAGATGAAAACAACAGTGTGTGAAGCAAGTGTGTGGGAAAGCCTCAGTCAGGCTTTTGGGTCAGGAGTAAGGTTACAGTATTGTGAAGTAGAGAGAGAGAGAGAACATGAACCTCCTTGGCTTTTCAAAAGAGGCGTTTTTGGATACTTTTTTGTGCCAAGCGTACAGTAGCTATTAAACAACTCAGCTGAGGGAAAATAGTAGCATATTTCGAAACTTTATTGAATGTTAAGAGGCTTTTAGTTTAATAAACTATTCTCTTATGTTTATCTTGGATTTTTTATAAAGAGTAGATTACTCTGTGGTAAAAATATTAAAGTACATTTAAAGGCTATTATAACACCCAAAACAAAGGCGGAATGGTTTTGAAATACTTTATAAGCATTCGTCAGTCACTGTGGGATTCCGTCTGCTTTACAGTGATATGTAATATAGTTATGCTTTAAAATGATTTGTAATACACAATTCTGCCACTGGCATTGTGTCTAATCTCAGACTGTTCTCATTCTTAGAGAAGGAATGTTATGCTTTATAATGGAGGATCGGCACAGGTACACCTGGAGTTTGTTGAAGTTACCATCAAAAGTGGAGTTGCACAACATTTCAAACATTTTCTATACTTTCAATACGCTTAACCATAGTGATGCATTTTAATAGGCCCCTGCTTATGACATCTAGACAGTTTTGCCTAGAGTGGATTAAAATTGCATTCTTACTGGCATCAGTGATTCGCACGGAACATTGTTGATGAAGATGGGCAGCGAATCGATAAAATCAGTAGCTTAAAGGTATTAGAAATTTCTCGGGTGTAAAACAGCCCATACAAGGAAGTTGGCTGGAAATCTGACCAACAGGCATCGTGACCTCAACTTGGCAGGTTAAATGTTTGCAATAGTTGAGTTCAGGCTTCTAATTAACTGCTTTTGCTGTTTGAAGCCCAAGACATGGAATTTCTTTGCTTCTAGCCATCGCAAATGAATTACATGATTTCTATACAGCTTGATTCTGGAAGAATGTGCAGTTCTATACATTTACTCAACACTCTTTGGACACTATTGTTGGTCCAAAGGATTAGTCACAGCTCAGCTGGTGGAAGATATTTCTCTTGCATCAACCCAAAACTATGGAATAGTGTTACAGAGCACATTAGGAAATGGTAGTTTTGTCTTTGTCTCCTTCCAACTGCTCTCATTTGGGGTCACAACAGCAGATCAATCAATCTACATATTTGATTTGCTGCACAGTTTTTTATTTTATTGAATTTTTTTTGCACTTCCTGATGAAACCCTCGCTATTTACCCAGGAACTGAGGGTGCACTGATTTAAGGATATCTTTGGCTGAGGACTCGAACCCTGGGCTTCTGTAGCAAAGATGGCGATACTCACAGTTTATTAACAGGAAGGTGGTGCCTTAGTCTTGGGACATTTTGTTAATATTCATTAATTGTAATAAGTCTCATAGTTGTCATAAATATCAGACATAACATTAAAGTCACTTAGAGGTGCAGTGAATACCAATGATCATCTTGGTACGCTCTCAACTGTCAAGGGGAGGATAAATTAAGTAGAAACATTAGGCATAATCTGAGCGACTTTACCCTCGGCCAAGTTGTGTTGGGTGGATGACTGGGTCAAAGCATCTCCAAAACAGCATGTCTTGTGGGGTGTTCCTAGTAAGTGGTGATCAGGACAACTGGTGAACCAATGACCCAAGAGTCACTGAGTAAAGTTGGCTTCTGTTGTTCAATCCCACAGAAAAACTACCGTAGCTCTGATAAGAAGGTTTGAGAATGCACAGTGCATTGAGGCTTGCTGTATATAGGGCTGCAGAGCATTGAGTGCTCATATTAACCTCTGTCCACTGCCCAAAGCATCTACAGTGTGCGTGTGAGGATCAGAATCGGAGAATGTAGAAGTGAAAAAATGCGGCCTTAATGAATCATCTTTTCTTTCACATCGTGTGAACAGCCAGGTGCGTGCTCAAAGCTTACTTGGATTGACACTGGGAAGGAGAAAGCCAGCCGTATGATGCAGTGTGCTGCTTTGGGTAATGTTCTGCTGGGAAACCTACTGGTTCTGGCGTTCATATGGATGCTACTTTGACATGCACCACCTACATAAACACTGATGAAGCCCAAGTACACGTCTTAATGGCATGACCGCTAATTGCATGGGTTCCTTGATGACAGTGGGCTCGTATTTTTTCCGCCCTGTTACTCATGATTTAAAGCAATGTGAGAGTTCAAGGTGTTCACTAGGCCACCAGATTCTCAAGCTTTCTATCTGACCGAGCATCTGTGGGATACTGGACAAACAAGTCCAATTCATGGGGCATAATGTCACATCAAGACTTAAAGAACCTGCGGATCAAGTCTCGATGTCAGATATCACAGCAGCATACCTTCAAATGTCTTTAGGGGGGAGTCAATATCTGCATGTTTTCACACTGCCTATCTAGTTATTGCTTGCATTTTTCCACTCCGTGGTTTGACTATAAGGTACACTCGGTTTGTTTCTGTAATTCTTCTGACTCATTCAACACCTCTTCCTCTTTACTTGATGTTAATACGTATAGTGAAAGCAGGGACTAAGCTGCTTGTGTGTGATTTATGCTCTCAGCATCACCCTGTCATATCTAAATAGGTGCTCACAAGCTTGTGATTTATAGAATTCTGATTTCCCACATGGGTAGCAAAAGGAAGTACATAAGCAGGTAGCTTACTGATGTGCATGCATATATGTGTATAACACCAAAGATCCTATACTTTCACTATTTGTTTGATTAGTATTATAGAAAGAGGTACCTGACAAAGGGAACGTATAAAAGAGATGCAGGTCATTATGGGATGGAATGAATGGTAGTTACCAAAAGCAAATACTCTACGTTGATCAGTGTTGTAACATTTTTTAGTAGCTTCAGCAATTCTGTTTAACATACATGAAGGACATTTCCAAACACATTGTAGTGTCAATTAGTACATACAGTTGGATGTAAATTTCTGTATGGGTTTTGAAAACTGTATGTCTACTACAAAATAGAAGGTCAATCCAAGAGAAACAAAAAACAGACAAAAATGGCTGTTTGTGTATGTCTTCGGGGAAATGTATGAGTTAAACTGACTTTTTTTTTGGCTAGCGAGAGCATTATTCTCAGCCTTTAGTGACCATCTGTGTATTTTCTGAGATGAAACCTCTCTGTTCCAGGCTGCATGTATAAGGGACAGGACTGCAGGCTGGTCATTCACTATGAGCTGGGCTTCTCTGTCCTGCCCGACGGAGAGCCTTCTCATGGTCGCCCTCTATTCAGCTATCCATTTGAAAAACTAAGAATGTCTTCAGATGACGGGGTGCGGATGCTCTATTTGGATTTCCGAGGCACAGAAGGTGAAATTGTGAGTAAAATAAACCTTATCTATTTTACCCGCCCTTTTTTTGGTAACTGTTGTCCTGTTTGTGTCACTGATATGTTTGTTTTATCAGTAATCTCTTTTTTTTAAGATCATGTGCTTGTTGTTTGTTCTATTCACAGCAGCTGGACCTGCACTCATGTCCCAAACCCATTGTCTTCATTCTTCATTCCTTCCTTTCAGCGAAGATCGCCAGACTGGGCTTATTGGCCTGAAATGAACTTCTGAACTGTATAATGAAACTCCCAAACAAGGACTCTGTTAGTCCCGAGGGGAAAGGAGGTTTGGGGGTGTGGGGGGAGAGAGTTTCTCTGTGTATGATCAGGACAAAATGATGAAATGTCTGAAAATAAAGTACATTGGTAAATATGCATCAATTACTTTTTTTAAGCAATGATCTGATTGATCCATTTTAGAGTGAGAATCAATTCCACACCCAGTGATTATGCTAAGACAAAATGATCAAACTCAGAATGAACACTAACTTGTGATCAGCCATACACAAAGTACTACATATTGCTTTAGAGTTCATCTGATTGAGCAGTATTAAGCACTTAACGTGACTGATAACGAGACGCCTCTGTACAGGAACTATCTATCGGTCTTATGATTCAGACAGCTAATTATGATTAGAGAAGGACTTGTTTTACACCCTGTAAATTCATATATATATAAAGTTTGACAGTGTAAAAAAAATTCATCCTGTTTGTGTGCTGCTTTTATTTGGACGGGTTAGTGCTCTGGAGAGTTTAGTAAATGTACACTCATGAACATGATGTTGAAATGTTGCTAATTAATATTCAGACATTGGTCGGAAGCAACTGGGATTGTCTACTGTACCATGAAAACTTTCCACATACAGACGGATTAATGTTACTAAGATAGTGAAACGTGTCAATCCTGTTAAATATGTAAACGTTTTCTTGTCAATTGTTCCTTAAAATAATTAGGCAGGTTCTGGTTTTAGTTCAGGATAACTTTGCTCTTCAGGTGGCGAGTGTAATAAGCGAGAACAAACAGGCTCTGACTTGTTTGTAAAAGAGGTTTTGGGGAAGTGGTGGCTCTTTTAAATTGCTTAATGAAATCTCAAGTTACTTAATTTCCCACTGTAAAAGGGAACAGTCCCTGTTTAGAAAACTCTGAGAAATACATTCGTCCAAAGTAGGGATGCACTTATTAACCGTTTAACCGACAATTATTTAACCGAAATAATTAATTTTGACCGATTATTACTATCAGTTAAACGGTTAAATTTT
>JAOTQY010000045.1:23689430-23701761 GCA_026413445.1 Dolichallabes microphthalmus
AGTCTCCTGGGATAGGCTCCAGGCCCCCCGCGACCCTGAACAGGATAAAGCGGTATAGAAAATGAATGAATGAATTATCAGGGCTCTTATCCCCAGTGAAGGCTAATCTTAAGGCTTCAGCATACCAATAAGACAGTTTGGCAAAGGCCCTTTTCTATTCCAACATGACTGTGCTCCACTGTGCACAAAGCAAGGACTAGAAAGATATTGTTTGAGGAGTTTGGTTTGGAAGAACAGAGCTTCCTTCGAGCACCTTTGCGATGAACTGGAACTGAGATGGAGAGCCAGGCCTTATCGTCTAACATCAGTGCCTGACCTCATACAGTAAATGTTGTACAGAATGTAGAATGTTTGTTAAAGTTGCTCAGATTCCTACTGCTTGCAATTCGCCAACCCCGAGAAGCTACTGTTCACCTGCTGGCCCTGACAGTTGCCATAGTAGTGAGATAATCAATTTTATTCACTTCACCCGTAAGTGGTTTTAATGCCATGGCTGGTCTTTGTAAAGGCTCGCTCATCTCCACATCCCAATGAGTAGTGTTAGTGCATAGTTCATCAGTGGCCACATGGTGGCAGCAGAGTAAAGGCCCTGAATCTAACCCTCCATTCAGGAAACAAGTCAGTCTGATGTGATTCCATCTCTAAAGTCCCACAAGAATCATGAAATGACTTTAGATGATAACTGTTCACGCGTTCTAGAGGTCTGAATTCATCTCGCCCGTATTAACAGACAGCGCTGATAGACTTGGGGGGGCGGGCGGCGGTGTCTCTGCTCCAGCACACCTAATCAGGTGTGTGTGTCTGTCAGGAGATCACAAACGTGAGCTGAACTCTGAACCTCAGCAGCAGTGTAGCGCTAAACCCAATGGATGAGACTGGGCACTCATCGTCATGGCAACCAGGTTCTATTGGGCAAATTCACATCCTGTGTAGGGAACATAATACATCTGTGTGTGTGTGTGTGGTTCTCCAGAGCTTAATGTGAGCTGCTGATGGACAAGATCAAGAGCGTGTGTGCGAGTGTGTTCGTGATTGTGTGTATAATTGTGTGGTTTGTGTGTGTGTGTGTTTGTACGTGTGATTGTGTTTGTGTGTGTGTTTGTTTGTGTGTATGTGTGTGTGTGTGTGTGTGAGTGAGAAAAGAGATGTACAGGTGCAAGTCATTTTCATTAATTTACATAATTTCTGTAAATCAAACTTTAACAGAAGCCGGGGTTCACAGCACTGTTGACTCTGTGACTCCGATTGTCTCTATAGCAACACTGTCTTCACTTACAACCTGACAGTATGAATTGTGCTTTTTTTCTTCTTCTTCTTTTCCATATTTTTAAAAGATGCAGTTGTTGTTTCCGTGTATCATTAAGTCCAGACCTGCCAATCTGCCTTATACTCTCGGACAGCTTCAGACAGCTCATGGGGACTTTAAAATGAAAGCGCATTCTAACAGTTTTGTACAGAAAGCATACTTCATGTCAACTAAAATGCATTTCCTGTTCTACAACAGTGCATCTGACCATAAAGCACACAGAAATAAAACATATTCATTTAATTCACGTCATCATCGCTTCCGCTTGCTCATCGATGTCCATTGTTTAAAGTGCTTTATATGAATAAAGTTGAATTGAATTGAGGTTGCACGGTGATGTAGTGATTAGCACCTTGCACTTCCAGGGTCCGGGTTCGATTCCCGTGTTCATGGTTCAGTGTGCACGGAGTCTCCCTGTGCTTGGTGGGTTTCCTCCAGGTTCTCCGGTTTCCTCCCACAGTGCAAAGACATGCAGATTAGGTTAAAAGGCGTTTCCAAATTGCTCGGTGTGTGTGTGTGTGTGCGCTAATGCCCTCTGATGAACTGTCTCTCTGTCCCGGGTGTACCCCAACTTGTACCCTAAGTCCCCTAGAATCAGCTCCAGGCTCCCGGTGACCCTGTACAGGTTAAGCGATGTAGAGAACGAGTGAATTAAATTGAAAGACTCTGAAGTGATTACAGAGATGGCGAGAGGAGGCTCATCCTGCACACAAACGGCCGTCTAAATAGAGCGTGTTCAGCACTAGATCTTAATGGTCCATGAAGGAAGCGCCTTTTGCTTTTCCAAAATCCGTGTTACATTATCTAAGGTGTACAGCGTTGTTGTCTCTTGTTAATTTAAATAATAATAAAAAAAAGCTGTTTGGTTTCAAAGTTAACAGTCTAATTACCATTCATGCGTTGAAATCGTTTTCTGTTTCTGGCGTGGAAGTAGACTTGAAAAAAAGCTACAGAGCCTCCTTGAAACTGTATTAGGTTTAACAAATCTTTAAAAGTTCTGCCTTTCTGTCCCAATTCCAGCTTGAATAAAGAGCAGCCCTGATAGATGAATACGTACTTAAGCGTTGTTCTGCCTCTTCTTTTCAGGTGACGTTGGCGATCACGTGGTGGTCATGAACACCAGACACATAGCGTTCTCAGGAAATAAATGGGAACAGAAGGTGTACTCGTCACACACTGGGTAAACACTGCACACTCCACTAATACACACCTCTTGACACCACACAAAGTGCACACATCCAAGACAGAAACGTGCTCTTCACAGGCCTCCTTTTTAATCAAGCGCTCCTCTGGGTAGCACTTGTATGTAGAAGCCTGTAATTAAAGCGCCGAATTATTTCCCAAGCCCGTGTCTTGTAGTTTTATTGGCCTTCATTAAAGCCAGGAGTCTCTTGTTTCCTCTTCTAGATACCCAGGTGGCTTCAAGCAGCTCACAGCAGCCCAGATGCACCAGAAAGACCCCACGGCTGTGAGTATCCCACTCATAAACGATGACCTTTTGGACATGTTGCTTTTATTTCTTTCCCTCCTCCTTATGGCACCTGAGGAAGGCAGAGCGGCCCTGATTTACACACTGGAGGTCTAGGATTGACATCAACCGGCTTTTCTTGATTATTATTTTTTTTTTCCTCCTGATTTTAATTGGCTAGTGCCTCCGAGGCAGGCTTTAATCACCTTCACTTGAGCTTAGTTTATCTGCATGAAATGAGCCCAGGTATTTTTTCCACGCCATGAATATGTAGTAGGATTTTTATTTAAATGTTTTTTTTTCCCCTCCCTTCTTCATTTTCAACCAGTGTTTCTCCGACACGGTATTGGCACGAACACGGCGATCTGTGCTAACTGTTGGCACCGATCAAAGACAATCGAGTTTCTCTCTTTCTTTTTTTTTTTTTTGGAGTATGTTTGTCTTTTTTTTCCTTTTTAAAGCACAGCTTGTTACAGAGCGTGTCTCTGTCCCCGCAGTACTCCTCAGTTCTGAGTTCCGCCTTCCTGTTTTTTTTTTTTTTTCTTCGTTTGAAATTTTCCCCAAATCGTACTGTTTAAGCAAAAGAAAGCAGCTGTGCCTTATATTACCACTATACAAGTGTGCATGTAGTCTAAACAAATGTGCACGCTTCCAGCATTAGAACAGGCATGGTGTGCCAGTTAGTGCTTTGTGAATATGATATTTAATGCAGAAGCAGCTTGCAGTTATATATAATGCACACATTTAGAAAAATTAGAATATCGGGCAAAAGTTCATTTATTTCAGTAACGCAATTTAAAAGCTGAAACTAATATGAGAGAGAGACTCGTTACATGCAAAGCAAGATGGTTCAAGCTGTGATTTGTCATAATTGAGATGATTATGGCTTACAGCTCATGAAAACCGCAAATCCACAATCTCAGAAAAGTTTAATATTACATAAGTAAAACGAGGATTGTATATAGAACATATCGGACCTCTGAAAAGTATAAGTATGCATATGTACTCAGTACTTGCTTTGGGCCCCTTTTTGTAGCAATTACTACCTCAATGCGGCGTCACATGGAAGCTATTAGGCTGTGGCACTGCTGAGGTGTTCTAGAAGACCAGGGTGCTTCAATAGAGGGCCTTCAGCTCTTCTGCATCGTTCGGTCTCATGTCTCTCATCTTTCGCTTGATTCGCAAGATTCTCCCCTGGGGGTTTCAGGTCAGGCGAGTTTGCTGGCCAATCAAGCACAGTAATCTCATGGTCACTGAACCAGATTTTTGTGCTTTTGGTAGTGTGGGCTCCAAAGTGCTCCCAAATCTCCTGGTAGACGGCTGCGTTGACCCTGGACTTAACGAAGCACAGTGGACCAACACCAGCAGATGCCATGGCTCCACAAATCAACACAGACTGTGGAAACTTCACACTGGACTTCAAGCATCTTGCAGTGTGTGCCTCTCCATTCTTCCTCCAGACTCTGGGTCCTTTGTTTCTAAATGAGATGTAAAAGTTGCTCTCATCAGAAAAGAGGACTTTGGACCACTGAGCAACAGACCAGTTCTTTTTTTTTTCCTTTAGCCCAGGTAAGACGCTTCTGACGTGGTTTGTTGTTCAGGGGCGGCTTGACAAGAGGAATATGACATTTGAAGCCCATGTCCAGGATCCGTCTGTGTGTGGTGGCTCTTGATGCACTGACTCCAGCCTCAGCCCACTCCTTGTGAAAGTCCCCAACACTTTTGAATGGCCTTTTCCTGACAATCCTCTCCAGGCTGCGGTTATCCCTGCTGCTGCTCGTGCACTTTTTTCTTCCACATAACTTTCTATTAATGTGCTTTGATACAAAACTTTGGGGACATCCAAATTCTTTGGCAGTTACCTTTTGTGGCTTTCCCTCCTTATGGAGGATGTCAATGATGGTTTTCTGCACAACTGTCAGGTCAGCAGTCTTTCTCATGATTGTGCTTCCTACTGAACCAGACTGAGAGACCATTTAAAGGCTCAGGAACCCTTTGCAGGTGTTATGGCTTAATTAGCTGATTAGAGTGGGACACTTTGAGCCTAGAGTATTGAACCTGTTCACAATATTCTAATTTTCTGAGATTGTGGATTTGGGGTTTTCATGAGCTGTTCATGCACAATTCAAAGCAGATTAAGTTAATTGGCATTCCCAGTTTGTACGTAGTGTGTGTTTGTGTGTGTGTCCTGCGATGGATTGTCACCTGGACGTCTCCTCTGCAACCTTGTACACAGGATAACCAGTATAGGAGATGAATGAATGAATACATACACTAACATATTTATGTGTATATACACACACACACACACACACACACACACACACACACACACGCTATGATCCAATTCTACCCCGACCACAGCTTCTCCCTAAGATACTGTCTCTTATCCTGGATCTTACTGTGCAGGATCATACTGCTATTACATCTCCTCTGTCCAACCTTGACCGCTGTTCCCGTGTGTCTGCATGGCCGATCTGCAAGCTGTGCCTCTGAACTCAGTCTCCCAGTGCTCTACTCCTGCATGTCTGATAAACATTCCTAAAATAAAAACTGTAGCCATAATAATAGAAAAAGTATACATGTTGATTCAGGACATGTCAAAGTTGTTACAGGTATGTAGATGCCACTTTATGTTGGTCAGGATAATGATGGATCTGTAGCCTATGCCAGAAACACTGGGCATGAGGCAGAACACATGCTAGGGCAACATTTGGACAATTTTGATTTTAGTTTTTTTCAATCCTTCAAAAGTGCAACTTCAATGTCTATGTTAAATGAGTACTACTGACCCCGCCCCTCCAGGGGAGGGGGGAGGGGACCCTCTTAAATGAGGTCACATTAGGGGAAAGATCAAATTGGCTTGTTAGCCCTGGCCAATACAAAACTGGAAAAGATTACTGCAAAAGCAGGGGGAAAGATTTCTGGTTTCACACTGGAGACCCTTCTGAATGACTAAAAATTGAGTTTTGTTCAAAAGTTCCCCTTTAAAAATAGCATAATGATTAAATGCTCATATAAAGGGTTTAATATGAAAGCAGTGTTGTGTTTGTCAGTAGGAATGACAAATGATTACATTATATACAGTCCTGTACAAAGATATTGATCCACCCCTCATTTCTTCATATTAAATTAAACAAATGGGACCAAATATTTCCCTGCGACAGGCTACATAGAGCCTAAAAATATAATTTAAAAAATTGCTTGTTTATGTAAAAACCTCAGCAGCAACCTCATTTCCCCTCATCTGTTCCAATCACTCAGCGTTCAGCATCACCAGTATACTAATCACCTGCCTGATCATCTGTCATCATCTGCACCTGGTTCATGTCTTATGTTCGATGTATTTTTTTTTTTTTTAGGCTTGAATAATTTATAGATCACTGTGTGGCTTAACAGACAAAAAAATGTTCCTGCGAGGTACAGGGACAGGACTGAAAACCAGAGACAAAAAAGTCCTTCAGGAAGCCTGGAGAACGATTCCTCAAGACTACATTAAAGTCTGGAAGAAAGTCTGGAAGCAAAATATGAAGCAATCCATAGTGAAAAGAAATCACACTTAGGGAAGAAAGAAACATTTAAAATCAATCCAGAAATAACACAGCTTCTTATTAATGAGGTGTAACAACATTACACAGAGAAACGCAAAAACCTTGCTCGATTTGTAATGAAAAAACATCAGCAGGTGGTTGCTTTTTGAGGATGAAGAGCTGAACATGTATCAGAAGTGCAGGGAATTGCTTTTTCAGTTCGGGTTCACAAGTTCATCAGCACGTTACAGTCATGCTACACTGAAATGCAGTCACTGGGCAATGGGCGAGGGTGTCGCTTTCCAAGAGCGCTGTGTAAAAAGCTTGTGTTTCTTCATATCTGTTTAATGCTTAGTTAAGATTTTAAGAATTATTACTAGAACATGATTCAAGTGTTTTATTTAGTTTGCAATTTCACATTATCGCTGTGGGAACAATGTGAAGAACCGGAAAACAAGATATACTTGTTGAAAAGATAAGTAAGGTTCAAAGGGGTATTTCCTCTCGCTCTCTCCCCTCCTTTTTCTCCTCCACAGTTCTAACTCATTCCTAGCCATTTGTAAGACAGATGCCCGACCAGAGCTGAGTTATTCATGCCAAAGGGTAATCCGTCATTGCATAATTGTGGATAATAATCAGACTGAGGCGACGCCTTCCTCAAAGCTCAGAGGAACGATCCCGTTCCCGAGACAGAACACATCTGTCATCTATCCAGCAGAGCGCATGAGCGAATGCGAGCGAACGAACGAACGAACGAGAAAAACACACTGATTAATATGATCGAGAGTGATGATGGGGGGGGGGGGGGTAAGGAAAAAAGGGACTGTTGCTTCAGAAGCTTTGAATTCTGAAGCGTTTGTTTGTTTATTTGCATGAGGAAAGCGTTTTGTGATAAGTGTCTCCTTTAGCGCTTCCGCAAGCAATATAGAATATTCGGAGCACGTCCTGCTGCTATAATGAGTTGAAGAGGAAGTGAAGGCTTAAACGCTCGCTGTAAAACCCAGGCAGGTTCATTCTGCGTCCGTGTGTGTGGAGGCAGGACTCGTCCCAGACCCCTCCGTGTTCCTGTCTGACACCAGTAGCCGAAGGACTTTTCATGCAGGACCTTTAGGGTGCAGATCTATACCTGGGGTGGAGGTAGCTCACAGGTGTAAACCCTGAAAAGGTCACTGATGACCAAAACAAAACATATATACAGTCCTGTGCTAAAGTCTTAGGCACCATATTATATGCTGTACCAATTTAGTTAGTGCATAATTATATATAAAATAATTCAGGGTTTCCATATATAACTTAAAAATTCATGAATAAATAACATTACAGGAGAATATATGCATGGCTGTAACGAGTGAGACAAAGTTACCAGAAGAACTCTTATTCTCCAGCATGCTCAGTAAAACCTAACAGCTGTTTTCTTATAAAACTGCACAAATCTGTGTCTAAAACTCCTGATTTTAAGCAATGAGTTTTCACTCCAAATATTGACTGTTTATTTTATTACTATTTATTACTTTTTATTCTTTTATGCAGAAATGTTTTCAAAAACATCTTCAAAAGCACAGGTGTAAACCCTTGGAGAGAATAACGAGTGTGGTGGCTAGTCGCTCATCCTGTTGTGATGTTTTCTAAAGCTGACCTTTTCCCCTCTCTCTCTCTCTCTCTCTCCACAGATCATAAAACTAGCTGTGTATGGCATGCTCCCCAAAAACCTCATGCGGAGGACCATGATGCAACGGCTGCATCTGTTCACCGACGACGTGAGTGCGATAATCCATGTTTTGTTGCAGAACTCTAATTAACTGACTCATTATTATTATTATTATAATTTTTTTATAACAAGTCCTAATATTAAAAACACAGTTTTAATTATTTATTATTATATTATAATATAAGGTTTAATTAGCCCAGTAATGGAAATTAAGTCTTAATAATTACTGGATATAATGATATCAGCTGCCAGTTCTTTTTCCTCTGTGCTTCGTTTTTTGTTTGAAGTCCCCCCCCCCCCCATTGTAAAACCAACATTTTTGTGCGTCTGTCCCATTTCCAGGTTCTTCCAGACGACATCCTGATGAACCTGACTGAAGAGCTGCCACAGCCCCGGGCCATTCCACGCAAACTCAGCGAGTACACACAAGCAGAGCGTGACGCCTTTCCCCAACTCTGGACGCCGTGAGTCACCACTGTTTCTTTATATATTTCACCCTTTATCTTCTTCCACCTTGACTCGGTGGGTGGCGAGATTTAGGACGGGCCTAAGGTGCTCAGGTGCTGAGGTCATCAGGAAAGCAGAAAAAATAAATAAATAAATCGCAATCAGAGGATCATAAAACTTCGGAGCTGAATAATCCATCAGTAAAACCCGGGCTGATGGTTCTTCGGCTCTCCGCGCTGCGTGCTTTCTCACAGATTTACGAGCGATGAGTCACACGCCTGCTCTGAGGTCACCGGTGCAGGACATGAGCGTATTCACTAGGTCACAGCTGCTTGACAAAATCAAATCGACGTGCCAGTTTTCCATGATTGGCTGAGGCTCATGTTTAAGGGTTATAAATCAGTTTTAGTCCTACAGCCTCAGACGGGGAAAATATTTGGTTAAAATTACAGCGAGATGCGATTCTGTCTGCCAGTTGAATCCACAAGGTGTCATGAACAGGTTCAGAAGATGTCGGCAAAGTCTTACTTCCATTTTTATTTCCATTATAAGCATGAACGCATAGTGAGAAGGGACTTCCAAATCGGGTGAAATATCACCGAAGGGCATGCAGGATGGGAGGATTTCAGCACGCGTGAATGGACAGTGTGCACATTGCAGTACTGTACACTACATTGCAAGTGCTACATTAAAGTAAAGGTCAGTGATGACCAAAACAAAACGAGCATATATATATTGTACTGTGCAAAAGTCTTAGGCACCATATTATATGCTGTACCAATTTTGTTATATATGTTTATCATGTCTGCATAATTATGTAGAAAATCATTTAGTATTTCCATATGTAACTTAAAAATGTATAAATAAATAACATTACAGGAGACAATATGCATGGCTGTAAAGAAAGAAATGTATAGTACAAGACAAACCAGGTTTCATATGGAAACGAAAAACCTAATGTACACTCCTGGGATTTTCATAAAAATAGAAAGGAGCGAGTGAGACAAAGTTACCAGAAGAAGCCATATTCTCAGCAAGCTCAGTAAAACCTAACAAAATCAAATCGAAGATATGTTTTGTTATAAAACTGCACAAATCTGTGCCTAACACTCCTGATTTAAAGCAATGAGTTTTCACTCCAAATATTGACTGTTTATTTTATTACTATTTATTACTTTTATAGAGGTTTCTTTTATGCAGAAATGTTTTCAAAAGCATCTTTTGCTTATGCCATATTTTTGTATGTGCCCAAGACTTTTGCACAGTACAGAAAGTAAAACAGCTGTTGAATATGAGTTCTTCTGGTAACTTTGTCACACTCGCTCCTTTCCTTTCGCTATTTTAATGCAAATCCTAGGAACGTACATTACTGTAGGTTTTTTGTTTCCATCTGAAAACTGGTCTGTCTTGTACTATATATTTTTTTATTTACAGCCATGCATATATTCTCCTGCAATGTAATTTATTTATTAAGTTTTAAGTTAAATATGGAAATACTGAATTATTTTGTACATAATTATGCAGACATGATAAATGTATATAACAAAATTGGTCAAGCATTTGACCTTTGCACAGTAGTGTGTGTGTGTGTGTGTTACAAATTGTAAATACTGTATCTGATATTGATGTTGGAAAGATTCTCCATTTCAAGAACTAATGAATGAAGTGATGTCATGAAAAATAATCTGTTCCTTTTGCTCCTTCATTATTTTTTGTCTTGATCATATTGAAGGCTTATGGTCCAAGGAAAGACCAAGGCCAAACCATAACCCTGACTCACTGGTCCTTTTTTTTCCCTTTTTTTTTTGTTTTTTTTTAAACATCACCAATTCCAGAGACCACTGGGTAAAACTGTATTCAATCAGACATCCACACATCTGTCAGCCTAACCAGTGGTTCTCAGCTCCGGCCCATATAAGACCTCAGTCCTGCACATTTTAGTCCTTTCTCAGCTCCAGAAATAAGGTTACGAACTACTGAACTAAACCACGTGCACCTAGATCATCAAACCAGTCCCGGTTCCCCCAACAAGCTCAAACTAGACAGATAAGTTTAACAAAAGTTTACAGTAGTTTTATCTTTTCACCAGTGAGAGAAGGTGTAGCCCTGTTCCTCTAGCCTGGGGTCTCCAATGGAAGCATCGTGTGTTACCGAGTGTTCTCCCACAGCTGCAGGAAGGCTGTTTAATGCCTCACAAAATCTTTTTCGCCTCTGCCTTTTGTCCTTTGAGTGTACTTCATGAAGTGCTCATGATTCCCCCGCATCTCTAGCTGCCTGTTATAACCACTGGACCTTAAAAAGCGATCGTACTGTCAGGCATTTTTGCATTATTCCTGAGTGTCTATAAAACAGTGCCTTCACACCCTGTGAACTCTTTTACATTTTGTCAGGTCAGAAGCTGAAAGTGAGTTTGGAATTACTGTAGATGTGACAAATCCACACAATCTATACACACCGTAGTACTGATGGAGTTGAGGTGCAAGGAAAAGGTTGGGAATGAGAAGGTATACAGTATCATGAAGGTTAAGAAGCGGGGAGGGGGTAATCAAAACCCCAAAAATGTTGTGTTCAAAGTTTTTTTTTAAAATTCTTAATGCACCATGGAGCATGGTAAATATATTGTTAAACAAAAGGAAGGAATATGTCACAGGCACAACAGAGCCTCAAGGAGGCCATCTATAAAAGTAGCTGATAGGGGTCAGGGGTAGCTCAGAAGGTTCAGAAGGTCCCAGGTTCAAACCCCACAACCACCATGTTGTCCCTGTTGGGCCCTTGAGCAAGGCCCTTAACCCTCAACTGCTCGGATGTATAATTAGATAACAAATGTAATGTAAGTCGCTCTGGATAAGGGCGTCTGCCAAATGACTAAATGTAAATGTAAGATGAGAAGCAAACCCTGATGGAAGTGCAGAGATGCACATCTTAGATGGAAGAGGCTGATGACAGAGTGCCTACAGTGTAGTCCAGGCACTACTACAAAACTGGGCTTTATATACAAATGGCAAGAAGAAGAAAAAACCCATATGAAAGCCTGTTTTATGTATTTACAAATGTGTGTGTGTGTGTGTGGGGGGGGGGGGGGAGAAAACCTCTCTCATCTGATTATCCTAAAAACCTTTCTTTTTTTTTCATTTTTGGCCTTAGCACAAAGTGCCACTTTAAGCAAGAACTCAACAATGCTTTTAACTCTGAAAAGGGCACCCCTATAGTGAAGCATGCTGGTGGTAGGATTATGTTATGCGGCTCCTTGTCATCATCATCGGGGACCAGGAGACTTCTCAGGGTTGAGCAGGTGGTGAAGACAAAAACCAGGAAACAGGACAAGCATAAGTGTATTGTCATTGCTACTCCAGAGTGGTTTAAAATAGAAGAACCCGACTGTGTTAGTCTGAAACCCCTGCCTCAGCCTAAGAAGCTGGCGCTCAACCGTGGCCCTTATCCGGAGTGCCTCAAGAGCTTGAGCTGTTTAGCCCTGAAAAAATATAAAATCTCAAATTAGAGTTTTAACAAGCTCTTATATTCGTGAGTGGATCGCTAATAACAGGAAGTAATCTTCGGACATCGTCAAGGCAACACAGTTTAACCTGAACTACAAGCCGTACACATGCATGTTACACCGAGCGTGCACAGACTGAACCATGTGTCAGCAACAAAAACAAGAAACAGGATTCATGACGAGGACTAAAACTAAGTTTTATTTATAAATCATAATTATTTCGATTCAAGCCTTATTGACTCCTATAACCAGACATCAGAAAGCACTTCAGTTTGTACAGCACATTTCACACATGCGAATGTCCGGTAAAAAATAATATATTCGTATGAATTTGTATAATTCGTATATTCGAATAATAATATAATATATCCTATTC
>JAOTQY010000045.1:23748831-23760713 GCA_026413445.1 Dolichallabes microphthalmus
AAAGAAGTCTTTTTAAACCCTAGTATCTATACTTCTACTCAAGTAATGAATGTGAATACTTTTGACACCACTGCTTATTATTGAGCAAGCAATCCAAATAAAGCATGTAATTATTACACAAAACGGCCACATTATGGGAAATTTCATGGGAAATTTACTCACTCACCTGCTAAGGTATTCCCACTCATCAGTAAAGATGGACAAGCTAGAGACAAAATATTTGCATTACAATACATAAAAAATAAAAATAAAAACCAGAGTAAATGACTCACAATTTAGTTATGGGAATATCAACATCGTTTGAAAGTTAACCATTTGGTCATGAGTATATCGAGACTATCAAGACTTACTGGCTGTTGCTGCCTCACACACAAATGTTATGAGCTGCTCCTCAATTTTATTGACTGCATCCAGATCATCTACAAAGAAGACATGTTTTTCGCTGGGCTCGCTTGCAATGTTCACCAGCTCCCCGTAATCTGCGTCAGCAAAGCCAATGGCAAAAATGATGTAACCTAAAGAAAACCACATACAGGCTTAGCGTATGGGACCATACACACGGACACATACGTTTTGCATTTTAGCGACTCCACGGTGCAACTTCCTGAGGCAATTTCATCAGAATTTAATAATAACTGCCTGCTGTCTAGACCTATCTTTATTAGTTTTACAGCAACTGTAAGGAGTATAAACAACATTTATGGAAATAAACACAAATATTGCTTTGCTGTAAATATGATAGTAAAAAGTTTCATATTGTCATTAGAGACACTGCACTATGATAATATTGCTTGTGGATTGTTTTTATTCAAACCAGACCCATAGAGAATGTGAAACTATGAATGCTCTGTGTTGGTGATGAATGTGTGCACTGTAGCGTCCCTCACCCTCCATCTGCAGGTCTTTGGAGATCTTGTTAACGTCGTCCTGTGAGCGGCCATCTGTGAGCACCAAGAGGACTTTGGGAATTCCTCTTCTCACACCAGCCTCGTCCGTAAAGATGCTCTCCTTCACGTGCTTAATGGCTCGACCTGACCGCACATCACAAATCATAGGTGTTAGAGCCTTAAGCCAAGAAGGACGATTTATAACAGGTTTGACTGCAATGTGACAGACTATACTTAGGCTAGAGTTACATCAGCATTATGGGTGACTGCTGAAAGGGAGCGATGTGTCAAAATGTCATTCATCCAGGTCCGGAAGGCAGAGATTTTAAAGGAAATGAAAAAAAAGCCTCCCAACTAAAATGTGGTCTCTTTGGAAAGGGTTAACGAATCTTTTATAAATTAATGTATAATCATTTTAAAGTTGCAGTTCCACAACAAGGGCATATTGTTGTACTTTATATGCTTGAGATGTACAACCTTTGGTACCTTAAAATGAGGAGTAGATCAATTTGAGATTAATTGTGCATTCCTAAAACTTTATGCTTTAATTATTGCAGAATTATTCTTGACAAGTTGAAATAATAAATGTAATATACTGATGCATTTAAATGAAATACACTTCATATTTCTGTGTAGTGCAGCAAAAATTAATTAATTAATTAATTAATTAAATCAAGATTTTAGCATAGAACTCTAGCATAGACATGGTTTGGGAAGTTTGCTTTATTGCAAGTTTTGCAGCAAACTTCCCAAACCACACCTGTGCTAGTCAAACAGCAAGGTGCAATATTATACTAGTTAGCATTACTGCTTCAATCATTACATAGTATGCTTGTTAAAAAAACTTATCAAGCATAACATTAAAACCACCTGCCGAATATTGTGTAGGCCCCCTTGCGCCATCAAAACAGTTCTGCTAAGCCGTCAAGGCATAGATCCCACAAGACCTCTTAATGTGTGCTGTGATATCTGTCACAAAGACAAATCATTTAAGTTATGAAGTAGGGCCTTCATGGCTTGGACTTGTTTGTCCAGCACATTGCACCGATTGAGAGCTGGGGAATTTGGAGGCCAAGACAACTCTTTGCCTTGTTTCTGAAGCCATTCCAGCACTTTATCTCCTATAGCTAAGTGTTCACTTGCCACCTAATATAGTAGGAGCCAAAATATACAGTATCTAAATGAAAAGACGAACAATACCACCATGTTGTCATCTGAGTTTATTTTTCCTGAAAGTAACTAACAAACACACTGTGTGTTGATTTATTATAGTATGCATTATGTAAGTGTTCGAAGTGTGTGTGCACTGCCTTGCTGTAGAGAGTGTTTATATCGTTCACGCAGATTTTAAACCTGGATTCCTGGAACAAAGGTTGCTGCAGACTCCTGCAAAAGGAGACTATTTGCTTGCATAATGCAGGTGCAATTCTTGACAGATCTTTACACGTGAATACATTTCCCATAAGTACGTACTGTATCAGATGGTGTACTGTAACATCGGAGGTACTGTATGGGAAGGAATTGTATGAGTATTTTTTTCCTCCATCGAGAAACCCATTTTCAACAACAACTGCACAACACAAATTCCTTTTCACCACTGGAGCTATGCCTCGTCGGCAAAAGCATATGCGTGTTCGAGATACGCGAGTTCCAGTACTGTAAATTTTGGCACATAGTGTATATCCCACCTCTTGACAGGCCACTGTAACAAGATAATCAACGTTATTTACGTCACCTGTCAGTGATTTCAGTGTTATAGAGCATTGGTGTAAACTGACTGTCACTGGCTTGGCATTTCAGTGTCTTCTACATCAATGTTATTGATGGTTACTGTTTCTGAGCCTGCAGACTCTCTTTTAAGGTTGGATTTGTCATGATAGAAAACCAGTCATTACTAGTAAGAGACTCAAGCACTGCCATGTACTAACTCTCTTGCACAGCAGATTCCCTATTATCAGAATCACAGCATGGTGTCAAAAAGTGACACTATCCTCTGCCTCAATTCTTTCATTGCTGTCCAAAGTTAGCTAGAACCAGGAGGTATTGGCACAGGCTACAATTAACACATTATCCACATTACACTGATAAACTGGGGCAAAATGTTGGAGCCCCTGTGTGTACAGTATGTCAGGCTGATTCTCTCTCTCTCTCTCTCTCTCTCTCTGTCTCTCTCTCTCTCTCTTTCTCCCTAATAATTCATTACAGATCTTGTCAAAATGAGACAAATGGCAAGGGAGGAGACAAACTGCAGCACTTAGAGACACTGGAATGATATCAGTTTAGAAACTCAAATCAGAAGAGAAGTGGCTATGTGCATATGGGAGCTGTCACCATGATGCGGTGTTAGTTGAACGAGCCATATGTATGAGTCTGATCTTATCATTAATCAATTACAATGAATGATGTCTGTTAGAATGTGTTTTAAAGTTATACTGTAGTTTCTTTGACTTAGGAGTCAAATCAAAACATTTTAGTGAAGATTTTTCACCCATAAAAAAACTGTAATCTTTCTTTGTTCATCTGTAGAGCCTCTCAGTTTTTTTCACTGTATCAGGAGGAACAACTCTAATCTGTGTGGAAGACTGGGATTTCACCCTTAATATCCTACTTATGAGGCCAATCTCTCAGCTAGTCTACCTTTATTTCTGGATTTCAATATATAAGCAGCCTGAGGATTACACCTGATGCTCCCACACCCACAAAATCAATCTTATACTGGCTGGTAAATGAGCAGGCTGTCTAAGCTGAAAGAAATATAGTTTTTAAAAATAGTCCTACTGGTTGACTGGTTGATCTATCTCTCCAGATGACTATGAGCTAACCAGAAAGCTCATTTTCCTTTTTCATTATAAAGAGCTGTCATAACACAAGTATTTAGCAGTGGTATATTCAAGAAATATACATCTCTAACTACATTTAGGAGTACTCCAATGGCTCGGCCACTAATCTAAATCGGCTGATAATCACTTAATTTTATGAACGGTCGCCTCTCAACTGGCCGATCACATAAACCTACAGTATATTATTGTGATGAAAGGAAAATACGTGAATTGACATCCACAACAACATGATGTAACCAGTCTGTGAATACTACAAAGTCTCTTTAAAAGACATCAAATTTGCAATATGCATCGTTTTTTTCTAAAGCAAAACCACATGGAGTAACACCTCTCAAAAGCATTAACAAAACAAACCTTATTCGTCACTTAAGCACAACGGACTGCACAATGGAAAAAGAAAACCTTACTGTGTGGAGAGTAAAAAAAGACTAAAACTATTACTAGCTCTGGCTGAATAGCCTGGGTTTACCTTAACACTCCATGTATTTGGGCTGACAGTGAGCGACACATTCTGGATGAAAAGAGGAATAAACTCTCCTAAAAAGTCTCCTAAAAATGCAGAAATTCCAATGATTGGCCATGATTGGCTCATCAACTACGAACTGACTGATGTTGTTTATTTAAAAAGGTTTAGTAGAGAGTTTTTATTTACTGACGCAGCATTATTCCATTTGCTCTTTAGAATAGAATAGGCTTTTCTATTAGCTTCAGGTTCATTTTAATCAACATGAAATAAGAGAATGTAATACATTGCATTTGTTGCCTTCCAATAAATAAAAGTTTTACAGTTATGGTACTTTCTCAGATCTTAATAATATTTATGCACTGACTGCTATTTAGAATAGTTATTTCTTACAGCTATAAATAGTAAATAAATAAACAATACTACACACTAAGTAGAACACTTTAAATGGAAGATCCCAACAACCCCCACACATCTGTGATCAGCGATCGGTGATCAGTATCAGGAAATTTTTATTTCTATGATCGGTGATCAGTCCCAAGAACCCTGTCACAAAATAAATACAATAACATACTGATTGAAAGTGCATCTCTCCAGCAATGTACTGTATGTTGGTTTACTGTACCAAATTCCATGGCCTTTGCATAATGATTTTTATTTCATTCTACTTTGTAAAACAATGCTGAAGGCATCCAAAATATGCAATAATCAGAGAAGTATTTGCTACTTACTGTATGTAAGCAGACATGTGTCTGCTACTTATGACCTGTAATGCCTTCATAACGGCTCTAATCAGAGTTGCTGTAAATTGGTGATTTTGGGGCTGGTAACTCTAAATGAACTTCTCTTCTGCTTTCCTGGGATGTATACTTTCATAGTTTTTTAGAAAATCTAAAATTGTTCTACAAAGTAGAAAACAAATCACAAAAAAAACCCCATTAAAACTAGAAGGTATGTTCCAACTTTTGACTGGTACTATATTTATACTGTAGCACTGCAGTGCTCAAGGAAAGTGATAAAATCAGGATTCCATTTTGTGTGCACTACACTGCTTCTTCTCTCATTTCTAGCTTGTTAAAAAAGCTGCAGTGATCAGCAAAGCATGCCAGTGCAATGTGCAAAAGCACTGCACTTACTACATCTAGTTTAATAACACAGATTAAGCTTTACTGTCCTGTCATTTAACTGCCTATTATCACACAGTTTATTAACCCTGAGGTTTTTGGGTGAAGCTCAGTAAGATCTGATTAACATATTGTGCATCTGTGTTTAACATAATGAGGTTTTATTACAAACCACTTTGGCTTTTTAGATAAACAATAATTACAAGGTTTTTTTCTGTTTTTTTTTTTTTTTTTTTACAAAACCAGATAAATTACTAGGTATATTAATTATCGATGCTGCAAATCTCCCATTCCTAAATGTGCTGTAGAACACCTCACTACTGCACACATATACAGTTATATTAAAGCATACACTCAATAGGCATTTTATTAGGAATTATATCCTAATAAATGAGTATCCCTGTTCATTCATGCAATTATCCAATGCAATTACTAAAAAGCACCTCAGAATGTAAAACACACCGAACCTTGAGGTAGATGGGCTAACAACAGAAAACCATGTCAGATTAATCTCTCAACCAAGAACTGAAAGCTAAGGCTGCAGTGGACACAGGGTCAGCGAAATTATACGGCTGAAGACTAGAAAATGTAGCCAGTTCTGATAAATCTTAATTTCGTATCAGACAGAAAGATGGTAGTGTCAGTATTTGTTGGGAAATGTATGGTGGAAGTATTGTGTGACTCACCTTGTGCCCATTAATACCAACGAATTGTCATTAAAATGCCCACATCTTCTAATGACTACTTCCACCATGATAATGCACTATGTTACAAAGCAAAAGAGTCTCAAACTAGTATAATGAACATGACAATGAGTTCAGTGCTCTTCATGGGCTTTCCCAGACATGGGATTTTCCTTTGGGATGTGGCAGAACAGGAGGTTCAGAGCAGGATTTGTATAGAGTTCATAATAAGGTGCTTGGTGACCCCACTGTCTTATCTAATCTGCTAATAAAAGTTTACTTTGAGGAAGGTGAAAGGTTCTTAAAGAGAATCATTATTGGTGACAACCATCAGCTGTAAAAAATTAACATAATCAGAAAAACGCTTCAACAATCAACTAGTTGCACTGAGATGATTGCACGTCTGCACACTTGCACACGCTGCAAAAACTTAAAAGGTTTTAAAGTCCTATCGTTCTGATCTTGCTCCATCGGATTTTCAACTATTTGGTCACTTGAAAGCAGCCCCGTGAGGATGAAGGTTCACTTCTGATAAAGAAGTGAAGATAGCAACGCTCAGCCTAAAACTTTTTTTAATGAGAGAATATGAAAGCTTGTTTCCTGATGGACAAAGTGTATTGAAAAGCAAGGAGATTATGTAAAAAAAATTATGCATTTGCCTTTTCTAAAAGTTAATTTAAATAAATACCCTCATAATATGTTTAATACTGTATGTTATATAACAATCTCACTCAGGCAAAAGCTTCTAAGCTTCTATGTTTTAGGTACAATGGGTGCTGATGCAAACAGATGGTTAATTCTGGAAAATTTGTTAGCAATGATGTTACCCACATAATTTACAGTAAAACTCTCTCGCAAATCAAAACCAGAAAAAGGGCTAGAAAGAAGACATTTTAAAATCTTTTGTCCAACAGTGCTCTGTCTTTTGCTCTCAGGGTACATTTACCACTTACAGTATGCTACAGTATAAACTGTCACCAGAGATATTAAAAGCAAAGGCACTTAGAGAACATGACTGAAGCAAAGATACGCCACAAAATGGCTTAAAATAAATTATTGACAATGTGAATCACCATTCAACATATTTCTGTTCTGATCATCATACAGGATAACTGCCAGCACGTCATTCCAGGCCAATCAAATACCGCACACAGTATAACCATGTAAGGAGATCCTACTTGAACTTTCCACACCCATATGCATGTACTTATAATTATAACCCAGAATTTGAAAATCCAAATTCACATTCAAAGAATCATGTCCCCTTTCAGAATTCTTGAATGCAGACAAACCCTCATTTTTGTGTTCCACAAGCACACCTGTTTCCTCCCCTTAAATCACTCCAAGAAAGAAGACAGCTCCTCGGCGCATAAACATGCCTGTTTTGGTGTTTCCTCCCTTATAGGTGATGCGCTGCACGGCATCTAGCAGAGACTCCTTGTTCCTGTAGGAGCTGAGCTTGAACTCGGTCCTGGCATCATCACTGAACTGAACAATGGCCACCTGTCAAAGAGAAAATTAGGAGCGTTTATCATGCCTGAGGTCTTGGATTTATGCTATGCTGAATTTGGTGTGAGCCAAGCTAAACCTAAAAATCTTTTTGACCTTGAAATGGAAAGCACCAGTGGGCTACTTCCCACAATGCTCTCCTGTTTTTATGTATAAGATTGACTAGCGTACGAGTGGCTCTGGCAGCATTCTGATCTTTTCTTTGATGCTATTTCGTTTTATTGGCCTTTTTTTTTTTTTTTTTTTTGATTGATGTGGTATTTTCCTTGTCGCACATCCACGACTTGTAGCTGCGGTGTACCCTGATGAGGTCGGGCAGTCTTGATGGATATCTTTTGGCTTTGGCCTACTGTGTCTAGACTGGTGGTATTTTTACTTAATACTTTCCCACTGGCCCAGGCTAAACTTTAGCCAGTGTGGTCATTATAGTCTGCCCAAAAATAACCCCTTCTATGAAGCTTTGGGTAAATAAACCCGAGCTACTGTACTACATTATATAGAAACAGTATAGTTTTTTGTTTGTTTTAAAAATGCAAGCCGAAGAGAGCCTTTGGTTTTATGTGAAATTGGAATGATCTGCATGTTTCCCAGCACACCTGTGTTCCTTCAGGACCAATGACATCCAGCGCGCCCGTGGTGCTGTATAGGAAGCGGATGATCTTCTGGAAGTTGTCATCTCCTATGCTCCAAGAGCCATCTACCAAGAACACCAACTCTGCTTTGGCTGCTTTACAAACTGAGAAAGCGAAAAGAGTGGAGGGGAGTTTAGAGTAGGTGTGGGGCCGAGTTTTCACAGAGACCAAAATCTCATTATTCTATAGATGTCGCAATACAACAGATGATCCCTATATTCGCAGAATGACCTATTTTTATTTAGCCTGGGTCTCTGTCAAGACCTCTATTATCACAGGCCAGATAACACTAAGCTGGTAATTAATTTTTAGCTACTTTTCTATATATAATTCATATTCCACTTTTCTGCCACAGTGTTGTTGCCTTTAAAAGCATTTAATGTTAAAAATTATTAGAGGGGTGGTGGAGAACACCCAGGGGAATGCACTTAGCCATGAGATATATGGGTACATAAATTTAATATGCAAGGAGTGCTGCGTTTAGCTTTGTTTTTTTATCATTGCTATTTTTGTGTGGATGAAATTCCAATTTTGGACATCAATCCTCTGATAGAGCGACAGACATTTTTGCACAACAAAATCCTCAGGCACATTAACTCATAAGTCATGCACTTACATCCAGCTGGACAAGACATTATAAATGTTTGTCGTTAATTTAACCCTATGAATATGGCTAAGGTTATAAAAAGAAAAGGTTTATATGTCTGTCTTTGCCACTTTTGTACATTAAGAACTTTGAAGTACAGAGCTCAAATACCTTGAAAAGGTTAGCTGTCAGATCAGTCATGCATTAGTGAAAGGTCGCACCACTTATAGGGACAAAGCAGACTAACATTAAACAAAACTGGTCAGTGAAAATTCTTTGAAATTCCCCTTATCCACCACCCTTCCTTTTATAGCCTTCTCTCTTTCCCCTCCTTGTTACCTTCTTTAGCTGATGGAATGGTGGGAATCGGGGCAGTGGTGGGAGGTGGAGTCGGTGGCTGGGTTGGAGCTGGAACTATAACAAAAAAAAACGACAAAACAAATCACACAATATCTCAACACAAACGCAGTTGTGTGACTTCACGTCCAAGCCCGGATACACTGCTCTATTAAGAGCTGGTCCAATCTGATTCCCAGACAGTGACAGAGAGTGTGCAGACGGAGTACAGCTCTGTTTACCTCGTTGGCTAGGAAGTAGCCTGAATCATTGACCTGTTACTGCTGCCACTCACTGACACATAGATATGTGTGTTGGAAGAAAGTAGGGAATTGCTGAAACATTGCAGCTGTCCAAATAGCTGGGAGGAAATCTACTACGTCTACAGATTCCACATTTAACTTGGTAGTTTTATCTGGTTTGAAAATGAGTCATCTCAGTGACAGTGAGTCATTTACGTGTGGTGTCCGTTATGGTGACGGCAGGGCCCTCCATGCTCTGTAGCTGTGTGTAGACGCTGATCTTGTACTGCGTGTTAGGCGACAGGTTGAAGAAACACTGCCTGAAGGCACCACCGCTTACGCTGTGCTCCTGTCTGTGACCATCTGCAAGTGAAAAGTGAAATAAGATGAGTGGAGAAGACTTAAACTCAAGCGTGTTGCTTCACTGACAAAATACTTTGAGCTCAGCTCTAATCAAATTGCAATGAAACCAAATCTGCTAATCAGAATTAGCCGCAGCAGGTGATGACATCCTGCAGGGCAGCACATAAAACAGGATTCTTCTGGGTTTTTGCCTTTACTACAAAGCAAAATGAGTCTGATGAAGTTACGGTCACTCTTTGTCAGCCCCTGACATTGCTATCCTACAGAATGAGAAACAATGTGAATAAATTGGATATGAGAAAATTATGTATGGTCACAGGCAAGACATGGAATGGCAGAAGACAGGAGGTCTAATAGCTGCTATTCATCACCTTCGAAGCTGTTATTATTTTTCAATGCCTTACTGCAGTCAGAGAAAATGAAAAATCCAACAGGTTCATATACTGTATATATTCAGATGGGTCAGTGAGGTCAAGAAAAAGTGAATTATATTAAAGCTTATAATCCTTCTTAGTACACATAAGCAAATCATATGCTCCCTTTCTCTCCATCTGTATAGCCAACATTCTCTCGTCTCTCCTCATATCATTTGCTACTAATATCACTGTCAAAGACTTTGTACTTAACGCTTCATTTGCCTCTGCTGGTGCTGACTAATCAAACCAAAATATAATTTAGAAGATAATGTAATCTTGGATGCTAAAATATAATCGCACAACTTTTGTAAAAGTTTATCCGCAGCTTTTGTCTCTAAACTCTGGCCCACATTAAAATTTGTGGAGCTCTATGAGGACACTCTCTCTTTCAGGCTTTTCTGCATTTCTCCACATGACACTGATAATCATGCAACCCAGAATAATCATAATCCGCTAACAAGGCTGATCAAATACGCTTTCAATCAGACTTGTTAGCTGTGTTCTGAGCTTCTCAAACAATAGCATGTGACGTTTTATTATTTAAAGCTCTCCAAAGAGCTTGAAGAGACTCACGGGTTGATTTTCGCATTGATTCAGGATGCTTGCTTTATGCAGTTGTTACAGCAAATTGCACTTCTTATTCTAGTCACATTTCTGAAAGTAGCAGGAACTCCCTGTCCTGTCCCCAGTATGTACAAAGCCCTCAACTCAACGTTTTATGCCATGTGGATGAAACAAGCAAGGTCTAGCCCCATAAAGTAAAGTTGTTTATTGCACATAGTGACTTACATTATACTGAAGTGCTGATGTGCATACATACAGTACGAGTATTATTTTGAATGTATGCCTTATAAATTAGACCCCTACAGAGCACCTCAACCAAGAGTCTCTGCTGAGGGAATTTTGAATTTCGAACAATTCATCCATATCATGACACACAATGCAGCTAGAAGCTGGATTTGGTTTCAGTAGGGCCCCTCTGCTGCGAGTCCTGAATCTCAAATGAAATGGTGGATTTACAAGACTTTTCCAGACGAGGGATGAAAAAAACCCAAAATGCATTAAATGAAAGAGGTGCTGTTTCAAATCTGAACATAAGCCCTGTCAGAGCATGCCATCAAAGAACATAGAAGGAGCACGAAAGCTGGATAGAGTCAAAGCGTATCCAATTCTTTAACATCAACAAACCAAACATGGCAGTGTTTCCCTTTGATGAAATCTGTTTGAGTATGTGTGTGTACTGTATGTGTGTGCGTTGGTTAGGGATAGGAGAGGGTGTGACTCACTGAGCAGCGACTCGATGATGACCCTGTAGAGGGAGGCCTGGCTGACAGGCTGCCACTGTACACACATGCTGTTCATCTGCACCTGGTATGTACTGAGCCCACTGACTCCTAGAAACACTGCAACACACACCAAATATCATCAGGACACAATGACACAACTTTTCAAAGTTCCTATGTTTTCATTAGTTGCATGGAAATTCTGTAGACCATGCCTCTATATAATAATAATGCACAATGGGTGTATTGTATCATGTTCATGAGTCATTCTATAATTTGGAGTACATTCCATGTCCATGGTGAAATTTTTTTATCTACTGTAATAGTGGAACGCATTTTATAATATCATGGAATCCTTGTGTGCATCTTATGCGTCACTTATCTTGAAAATGGAAATTAGCTTTCAAAAATATTGAATAAAAACATTATAGTTAACAAATATCAAATTCAAATTCAAATTCAAATTTTATTTGCCACACACATAATCATACAAGTATGAAATGCAGTGAAATGTTATT
>JAOTQY010000045.1:23788106-23802002 GCA_026413445.1 Dolichallabes microphthalmus
CACATGTTAAAATAAAAACAGATTTTTTTTTGCATATTTAATCAGACACTCCTCAGTTCTATTTTCATTCAATTCTAATTTAATGTTCTAATCTGATCAGTTAACAGTTAATGTTCGGTTAACGAACGGCGGTTGTCGGTTGGGAAAATAAATCGAAATGAGCATCCCTACTGTCTATATATTACCTCAACTGATGTGAAATGAAGCAGTTTAGAACTTAAGTTTAAACTCAAAAGTTTTAACAAAAATATTATATTAAGTGTTCACGAATTAGAGCAACTTTTTAACAATGTCCTCCAAATATACAAAAGCAATTTACAGTATCCTTGTCTAAATACAGTACATATGCACCTGACTGTGTCTACTTCAACCAACCTTGTTAGTTTCTGCACCATTACTTTTGACGTACTCCAGTCGATACCCTTTGACTGTGCTCGACGGTGCGTCCCAGTTGAGCCGCACAGAGTTGTGGTCCACCTCAGTCACACGAAGATTACGAGGTGCCGTCAGAGCCACTGAACATACACATGAAATTAGGCAATGCCCAGTTATTTTGGTTTTCATTCACATTACTTGCATCCTACTGAGTCACCACGTGGACGTCTTAAACAACAGTAAATGTTAAGAGAATGCAAACCAGAATGACTTACAGTATTATGTAAAATTACACTGAGCTGTGAGCATTACTGTGTGCGAGCCGGGAAGAAAATCACTCACAGGTGGTCTCCTGCACAGTAGCAGGATCGCTGGCCTCATCTCCGAACATGGCGTAGACTGTCACTGTGTAGTCTGTATCCGGGCTTAAACCCACCAGCCTAAAGTCTGTCACGGTGTCTGCTACTTTGACCTGCAACACAAAACAAGTCCACCACAGGCATTGTTAAAGGATTTATCAGGGCTTCAAGCCACTTGCTTCCTCAGTGGTTTATTAATGAAAACTCCATTTAGTCAATGAGGACTCAGCACACTTTATGCATCACAATAAACGTGAAGGCATTGATTGCTTAATTTAAATGTTCTCAAAGTAGAACAGTCAATAAATGTGGCTCAGGCTGCATATGACTAAAAACAGCAGCTTAGGAGAAAGCGAACATCTAGCAGGAATGCATAAATAAATAAAATAAATAATGATTGCTGATTGAAAGTTTTTCCATCATTTCCATCTTTATGTCACATTGTATGACACAGAATTAGGTGCTTGTACCTGTGAATTTTTTTATAGGTATAATTACAATGAATAAATATCAGACCCATATCTGATGTTACAGTATTATCAGTAACAATGCATCCCTTGCCTCTAACAAAGGAAAAGCTATGAAACTTAGCCCAAATATACCGTACATATCATGCAGATTTTTTTTTTTACCTCAGTTTCATCAGCAGTTTCACTGCTTATAGGTGCATACACAAGCATGTACCCAGAAGCCCCTTCTGTAGATCTCCATCGAGCATGCATGGTGCCATGTGTCACATCATACAGCTCCAGACCTTTGACCACAGGCAGAGCCACTGAAAAAACACATTCAGAATTCTAATATATCCTGATATTACAAAAGTGGCATTGCTTATTGCAGTACTTTTAATACCAAACAGTGTCACACACACCCATGACAAACAGGTTGGTAAAGCACAAATAAGAATGAATAACCTGCATGATAAAATTACACAGCACATGCAATAAAGTTTCCATACAAATGTACCGAGTGTTGATTGTGATTCTGAGGTAATTGTGTTCATGCATGTGTTTGTGTGTGAGACTCACGTGTGGTCTCCCTGCCCCTGAGAGCTTCACTGGCCGAGGCGGTGTACACAGCAAATACAGCGATATCATAATCAGTCAGGGAGCTCAGGTCTTTCAGCACTGCTGAGGTCTCTGTGCCACCCACCACAACCTAGTGTTAAATCAGAGCTTAATTTGCTTTCATTTCTTGGAACACATTTCAAGAGGTTTTAGCTTCATACACATTAGTTCCAAACCTCTAGACATGTTTAGTACTGACAGTTGTAAGCAATCTGCTGATAAATATTTTCTGAGAAGCAGGTGGTTAATGGGGAAGACTCACAGCGATATATCCTGTCTTATCTTACCAAGAGATGCATATCACTACAAATTACTCCAATGCAATATTAAATCCCACAACTCAAAAACAAATCTCAACCTAAATGTTTTCTCACAATGAAATGTTCCCTCATAATATTGTTTTATATGTGTTTGTCTTATAAACATAACTTGCTAAACTGCAGTACATCGGCCTGAGGGAATAACATGGGAATAAGAGTGTTTCTTTTTATATTATTAATACAGCACATGAATCAACCTGGCATGATTGGAAATCTAGTATTCCAAGGACAGTAGAAGTGGTAACATGATCCTGGGCTTAACTGATATGTTTCTTAAATGGTTAATCAGCTGAAATAATGATATACTTTTTTTTTTTAACAACATCTCTACTCTAAAGTCATAGAGTATAGGAAACCTGTCAATATTTTCACTTTAATTGCATTTCACCTGGTAGGCAGCAGTGGGGTCAAAGTATTTACAAACTACACCTTTAAATTTTAGTAGCACTTTAGCTGTTCACTTATAATTTATGGCCTAATGGGAAATTGGAGGTCAAGTGTTACGCTTTAGCTACATCATAGACCTATTAGTCACTTACTTCTTCTTGCTGACCTCCTTTGTTAGGATAGTAAACCACACGATACTTCAGAACACTGCCTGGTGCATGGGTCCAGGACACACGGAAACTCCGTGCTGTCACTTCCGATGTCACCAAGTTCTGAGGAGAGTTTGGTGTGTCTTCAGGGACTGAATCTTCTAAATGTAAAGGCAAAATCTGTCAGTGAGGCAGCATCAAAATGAATAAATTAAGGAAATAACTTATGCACAGATTTTTTTAAAGTTTGTCCATGAAACGGGGGGGTTGGGATGGGGTTGGGGGATGTGGGGGTTAGGGGTTGTTTGTTCTGTTTGTTCGAGGACTGGTTTAAAATTTTGACAGCAATAATTTTTTCAAGTCAAACCGGGACTTTCCTTTGTGCAGAATAACAGAATATAGTTATTAAAGTAAAAAAGTATTTCTGTATATATTCCCCTGTACACTAATGCACTTATCCAAGTGTTTCACTAGTGCTTAGATACAATCAAGGCAAAAAGATTTCTTAGAATGCCAGAGCCATGATCGGACTGCCTGCTTCACATCTGGAACTCTGGTCTCCCAAGAACTCCTTTAATGGGCCAAACATTTGGAAATCGATTGGAGTGACGCCGGGACTGTACGGGGAATGTGGCAATAACTCCACAGGTGCGTGCAGGTAGTGTTTGTAAATGATTCTCTGTACAGTTCCCACAGACTAATGCCTCTATTCCACAACTTGGCGACAAGTTATCTGTCTATTTTCAAGTATCATACTGTACGTTCCGCTTGCTGAAAGTACACAGGAATAACTGCAGTGGGCTCCAAGCCACCTCGGCTGGGAATGTCATTTGCAGACATATGGGTTTACAACATTTTCACCATTCAAATGTTTAATGCGGCTAAGAGTCTCCTCATTTCGCTGTGCTTGACGTTTTACACCTCAGTTTTACACATTCATTCATGAAAAATGTCATCACAAGTCGCAGTTGGATTTGAGCGCCCTTTGTATTAGTACAAGTGAAGTGAATCACGTTTTGTGAAGTAAGCAGCAGAAAAGTAAGCAGTTTAAAAATATGATTCACTTTTAGTACTATTATTAAAAGCATAACAATTATATGGTAAAATTTCATTAAAATTTCATTGGAAAGTAAGCAAGTACTTACTTTTGATCTCTTTGTCTTGCAACTTTACACCATTGCACACAGTCTTAGTCAGACCCTCCACGATAGTATTCATTATGCTAAAGTCGGCCACGTTGTAGGTGTGTGTATCATGTGGCTGTGAGGAAATGATCTTCAGCTCATTTTCATCTGCGTTCTTTACCCCTGAGCACATGCAGACACGAAAAAACATGCACACATGCACAGTTATAATCACATAGTTCAATTTAACCCGATTCAATTATATCTGAATAGTGCATTTATCAATGGACATTGTCACAAAGCAGATTTACAGGAATAAAACAAATGCACACATTCAAACATACTGTATGCAGTATAGTAAGTGTGACAGCAAAGCCAAATAGACAGGCTTAGAACCAGCTATGATCAAATCTTAAACATACTTACAGTATATAAGGAATAAAACACAGTGGGACCAATAACTATGTGGTGTTCTACTTTGGCATTAATTCCATTTTGTTTTTAATCAACGAACAATGCATGAGAACATAGATGCAATACAATTCAGTCACTTAATCCTAATAATAATCCTAGATGAAAAAGATTTTTTCCTTAAAAAAGCACACCCGCCCTCCATCCTTAGACATTCCAGTATCTGAAAATTCCAACATCACCTCTGTCGCATCCAAAGCAACACTTAATCAACAACACATTGACCAATCAGATTACAACAATACTGTTGTATACTTGTAATTAACGTTAAGCATGACCTACAAGTGTTGCTAAGTTTAATGTACACTTTTGTCTTTACACAAATCTTCTCTTACCAATGGCAAAGACCTCAACCCCAGCATCCTTTAAGCTCTGGGCAGGCACCTCAACAGCATCCTGAGATTTCCCGTCGGTGATCAGGATCCCAATTTTAGGAATGTTGCTTCGAGATCCAGATTCTGGTTTGAAGCTGTTCTTCAGAATGTATTTAAGGGCCAAACCTGGGGACACACCCTACATTTAAAGTGAACAACACAAACAAAAGCTGTGTCCTATTTGTCTTTTACATACTGATAGTACCTGTGAGCGTGTTTCCTCCTTTGTATGGGAGGTTTTTGACAGCATCAATGACCGCATCTTTAGTGGTAAAGGCATTCAGGTGCCACTCAATCCTGGGATCTCCACTGTACTGGGCAAGTCCTGAGCATTAAAATCAGTATAATCCATGTCAACTTGCTTTTAAAAATGAATCAAAACATGCAGCTAATAACAATCATAATGATTCATGGGGGGAAAAAGAGAAAAGAAAATATGCATACCTATACGGGTTTTATTAATTCCCACATCGAAAGCATTAACCAGGTTTTCCAGGAACGTGCGGACCAAACGGAAATTGAGCCTGCCGATACTCCACGAGCCATCTACCAGGATGACAATATCAGCAATCGCAGTTGTGGTGCAGACGAACTGATCGACTACAGAGTGATCAAAATAGAAGCAAAGAGATACGAGATTCACATTGATAATTTGTACAATGGAATTTCTCAACATGCCACAAAAGAGGAAATGCATTTTATTGAGTCACAAAGCTTTCACTAATGTGAGATAGAGAACGATATAACAATATGATGTGTGAGTATAATAATACGCAAGTCACTGTCGTCGGACACGTTCTTACACTGCAGAGGATTTGCTTTGGGCTCCACTCAAGCAACAATACATGAATCTTTAAAAAGTGATAGATTGCTCCTTTCATTCTTTAGCTGTACGTGCATGAGCTGTGCCTCTCGCTAGTAAACCCCACCAGGGTTCAGCACCAGAGGGTTATAAACACACATTTTTAGCATGAGCAGTAATGGAGGAGCTCCCACTGAAGGCAATAAATCTAGAAATTGCAGACACACAAGACACTATTTAGGACGAGGTAGTGTGCTGCATTCCTCCTTTAGCCATCTAGGCCTTGTAAAACATGTTCTTGAGCACCCACACCATAATATACTGTATATAGCTATTTCTCCATATTTCATACATTTTTTGTAGGATGCTTCACTATTTTGAAAATCAGCACCCTAACAGAAAACAAAAAAAAGACATACATTACAAATATAAGTCAAAATTTATTACTTGAAAATTTTATTATTTCTATTCTATTTTTTTTAATAGATTGTATTTATTAATCTCCTGATAGATTTGCTGCAGTAGTTCATGACCTATGTTTGATACAGCAGGTGTGTTTACCAAAGAGCTAATATCCAGGCTAGCAACATCTTTGAAATTTTGTAAAAAATTGCATCTTAAAAATATAGAATTTTGCTAATCAAATTGTACCAATTTTTTTAAATGAATTTTATGCATATTCATGACATTTTTTTATTCTTGGTTAAAATTTACACTGTTGAAACTGTTACATAATAAAACTAATATAAGAGCTTTATAAAAATCTATTTTCAATTAAAGATACGTAAAATATTACTTTTACTTAAAAAAAAGTGAAGATGTTCATTATAGTCAGACATAAACATATTTTGTGTTGAAGGTTTTTAAAAATTATACCATGCTGCAATGAGAAAAGCAAACAGTTTAGCAAGCTAATTTGTAGGTGATTCACATTGTCTGTTCTCTTAAATTGCCTTTCTTAGAATGTTTTTGCTATAAAAAGGCAAATATTTTACTCAAAAAGTGCCTAAATCCATTACATTAAATAAAAAATGCAGAATAAGTCAGTTCAGCACCTTTGAGATTCTGAGAAAGGGTAAACTACACAGTTGTGTGTCTAAGTGCTCAATAAAAGCACTTTTCTGGCCCTTTTTTAATCAGGTTCTGCATCTCCCATTTCTATTAGCAAACAGGTGTTGTATGACCTGTGGCATTACACGATGCAGCTGCACACCATTACATCTCTAGCTGCTAACTGTAACAATGCTGCAGGAGGAAATCAAGAGAACTTGCAAGAAAGAGCATCCTGAGAGAGAAGGTCATTAAATACACAGCGAGAGGTCCACTTATTTACGTAGATGGTGAAGAACCACGAGGCTGTTCTGCCTTTTCAGCGAGCATGCGCATGAGCCTGATTATTCTGATGGGAACCAGTGGTGAGAATGCATCAGGATCATCACTGATCCAGCAGAATTGATTCGCTCTAATCCCTAAGAGCTTCCGAGACCCGGCAACAGAGAGCCTTTCTGTCTTAGAAACCCAAGGTCATGTGATAGCAGAGTTTTGGTAAGAGCGCATCAAGGCTCGCTCTCGTTGTATGTGGCCTAGGGTTTCCTTGATGAGTCTGCGACAAACATGCAAGCTGGAGGGAAAAAAAACAGACAAGCAGATGAGATTAACATGAAATGAAGGGGGTAAAAAAAAAAAAGCAAGATAAGCAATATGATATTATATACAGCACATACACAGTTTAATTACTCATGGTCTTTTATTCTCGAACGCCATTTCCACATTTGAGATTCTGCATTATCACACCATCATACAAACAACTCCAGTTAGCCACTGCGACATCAGATGAGGACATTCTGATTATGTCAAAAGGCTTATATGAATATGTTAGTTTAGCGGAGTCCACTGAGGCCTGTGTGTCTGGACTATTAATCTGCTGTGCTGCCGTCCAATTGGAAAGGCTGTAACTCTCAGTTATGTCTCTGCTGGCGATATCTGTTAAAGATGTATCCAGGAAAAAAGGAAACATGGCGAAAGACAATAATACCCTCAAAGCTAAAGTAAACTTTGGGAGGCGTTTACACCTACTGTAAAAGTCTTTTTGAGAGCTTTTTTCTGTGTCATATCCACGGCAGTGTCATTTTACTTCAGCAGCTCACCAACACAAACAAACAAACAAACAAACATGTTGCAAAGAAGATTTACTCCTTTAAGAAAGGTATGATAACAATTACCTTACAAAAAGTTTACTGAGTAAATACATTTAACCTAGCATATATTCAAGGAAGAGATGGTAGCACCAAGTACTATTCCCATTACATTTTACAATTTGCCTTAAGTATTTCATCAACAAAAGTAGACATCACCTACTACTTAGTGGCCACTAACAACTTAAATGTTTCCACCAAAATTGAATCCTCCAAAAGTTAAATGCACTTGCATCAGCCTTATTAAAGACTGAACATAAGTTTATTACATGCAAACCACACACACATCTCTATTTTGTGTCTCACATACTTTCTCTATGTGACAGAGAGAGAGAGAGAGAGAGAGAGAGAGAGAGAGAGAGAGAGAGCTTTACTGTTCACAAGTGGAGTAGGGCTTGTTAGTGGCTCATTTACATAGACATTGACGTTGTGCATTTGGAGGAGGAGTGAAATAAAGGAAGATTGAAGGGTATAAAAAATGCTTTATTTATGCTTTATATATCTAGAGCATTAACATAAACACTCTGGGGAAGCTCTGAGACCTATGTTAATTTGTTAAATAAATAATAGCATACTGTATGGGACCTTTAAACAGATAGCACTAAACCTATGCATTCAAACTATCCACATGACTGAGAAACACAAAGAGGGTGACCCAAGAAACCTCAACCAAACCAAGAGTCAAAATTACATCGGTTTAATGTCCTGAAAGAACATACAGTATTCCAAAACCATGGCCAAAGTTAATGTGGAATCACTTCTGACTCTTGTGGAATTCTAATAATTAGCCTTTTGTGTAAAAATTACAGATTTGGTGTAGAACTGTATAAAACTGTTAAATCTTTTGTTTTGTTTTGTTATCAGTGTGCATGCAGTTTGGGATGAATGAGCATTGATTTGCTTTCTCACCACAATCAAGCTGCACTAGACTGATCTCACAAACCGAAGGCTGCATGTGTGACACTCCTGGAAACATAATGTGCGGAATCAGCCAGGAAGAATAAAGAAATGCCTAAATTTAAGGCATTTCAGACAAGACGCACCCCCTTGGCCTTCTTCAACTGTGGTCAATTGAAAGGCATTGTGCTGTCTAAGTTCAAAATGAAAGAGAGACGTACAGCTCCTAATAGCTCCTATGCCTGACCCCATACTGTACGTATATCAGTGATATGAGGGTGGAAAGAACCCATCAGGAAAAAGGGACAGCTCCATTTAGACTGAGAAACCCTGATCAGGTGAAAGATCTTTACATATAGGACATGTACACACAATACCTTTACAAAATGTTGGCAGTCACTTGAATGATATGAGTGATGAAAAAACTGTAGTTTGACTTATGTTTTAGTTATGCTCAGTCCAGATTGCACAGATTTTTTGAGCTCAGAAATCCATATTAAGACAGCTTGAGAGGATGACACAAGGACATAGCAGAAGCTCTGGTAAATTATGAGCATGTTAATCTGTTTAGTAGCACACTGCATTGTTTAAAATGGATAGTGTTATTTAGCTGTAATGGACATGTTACTGAATGCAATGAACTCATTACAGCCTACAGAGTCCACATTTGCAATAATGATTAATATATGATTAACCATGACAGTGATGGACCAGCATGCCCTTTTAGCCTTAATAGGTCCAAGAATAAAGTCCAGAATAATTCCAAGCCTTGCTACAGTACTGCCCGTCTCTCCCATGTAAGCAGTCTAAAAAAAATGTGTTAATGTTAAAAATATAGATTTGGGAACTGCTTTCTCTAAACAAATTCATTCTTTATATTATTACTAAATGTACAGGGAAATCTAGATGATGAAAACAATCACTTGAAAATGAAATTGCCTGGACATTTATCGATCTATCACCTTCAAGCTTATGCGATTTCAGCAAAACAAAAGTACTAAGATTTGTGCCGCACTGTATAAATATTTACAAGCAAGAATATTGTATTTATAATAAAATCTGTAATAAAATCGGATCTTCAGATTTTGGATATGTGGGGCGTATGCAACTTACTTATCCTACTTATGCAGGAAGCATGAGTGTCCCTCATCCAGGGATGGTGGTTTTCTGGGTTAAAACAACTACTCAACTATAGCTGAAGAGAGAGAGAGAGAGAGAGAGAGAGAGAGAGAGAGAAACTAGCTTCCAGCAGGACCAGAAAAAGAGACATTCCAAACGACATATTTAAATACCATTCAGCATTTCAAGCCACTCAGCGCCCACACTGCTCAACAGCTTGAAGCAGAGACCTCAAATCAAAGTCTTTTATCCCATTTTCCTGACTTCTCTATTATACGAAAGAATGTAGACCACAGCCACTCCTTGTCTACCTCTTTTGCTATGGGCTGTGCTGCTCCAGCACCAACAGTCAGGCAAAGTGGAGAGCAGAGAAAGACTGGCTTTGTTCAAACAGTTGACATTACTTAATCAGTCCATTCAGTCCACACTGCTTGCATTACCAGACAAGAGGGTAACAACTCATGTGTCCAGGAGGACTACTCTGTTCAAAATGATACCAAGGGTAAAAAAAAAATGTCCAAAACTCACTTGAGCAAAAGTAAATGTAACGGATCAAGAATATCACTCAAGAAAAAGTAAGCAGTGACTGGTAAAAAGCTACAAAGGAAATAAAAGGTAGCTAAATTAATGATCTTTTACAGGTAAGTAGCTTTCTAGGATAATTAGCTCGTTAGCTAATTCATGGTTCTAGCTCATGGATCTATCTGGCAAAGATGCCCATTGCACATTATCCTGATTGTTACATATAGGATTTAGCAACAATTGAATATACTTATAGTTAGGGCTTAATTTGAGGGCGGGATGCGGGGAGTTGAAAAAAATTACAAAAACCATCCCCTCTGTAAAACCACCATCCCCCTTACCATTCCCTATAGGTTAATAATGCTATTACTGTATGTAATATTTGCATTGAAAATGAAATATTAAAACTCTCTACGTATGATCATCTACAGTACGAACTATAAATAACAGTGATCAGAATTCAATATTGTTCGCATTTTCGCAACGCCAAGATAACAGTTCAAGCACAGCTTTTGACCTATTTCAAAAAGAAGCGAACTGAAGCTATGATACGGACAAATCCTCTCAGCAGAGATGCGATGAAAACGAAGAATTCAGTTTAATACAGGAATTTTCTAAATGACTTGACAGCTTTAATGAATATAAAAGACAAGTTCTTTACCCAATTTGTGTAATTTCCTTCTCCATTTAAAGAATGTTTTTCATTAAATTTTGTGGCTTCACCTACATAATTGGGTACAAAAGGGTCAAAAATAGATGTTTAAATGCCATATTAGGGCAAAATTTGATTATTTGTGTGAGTGCACATGTGTGTGTGTGCCAGAGAGAAAGCGGTGCGTAGTCATACAAAACTATAATGCTATTAAATTATTTCATTACTAATGTTTATGTAGATTTTTATTCTACTCTTATAATCCTCCCCAGATGAAAGCCATGGAAAGGATCAAATAAAAGTTTTGACAATTGCATGTTTATATGCATGTGTTTTGTTTTGATGGCTCCAAGTTGATTTAATTACGCTTATATTTTGTTAATAAAACTGTTCTCAAAAATGTGACATATTTCGCAATCATTTTGTATGGTTAGTTGTATTATGTCAAAAAGTTTTACCTACAAATGCTATGAATCCATCTCCCACAGTTTTTGTTACCAGCCTGAAGTTGGTGAGGTGGTGACAGTGTTAATATGCAAATTTGTGTCAATAATATTTTGGTAAAATTTTGATTAAAGAACATAGCAAACCTATCATCTAATTGTTTTTGCAATTCCATTAGAAAAAGGAACAAAGTGTTAAGTGCACACAAAAGCTTTTTAATTATAAAGACATGAAACTACGAAATGATGCAAAAAGATACATTTACAATGAATCACTATCTTTCTTCTATGTCAGTTTCGGTTTCACATCAGTAGTTGAAGACCTTATTATAGAAGTCTATGACTGCTGGGGAAACTGAAATGGCAGAATGTCCTTTTTGTTGTCGTAAGTGTTCTCTAAGAGTTAATTGAACACATTTAGTTCATTTCAGCAGACTCTGTTTACATAATAAAATCAGCATTAAAAACAACTGAGTGTATTTTTTTAGTGTCTCATGTAAAAAAAAAAAACACAGTCAAGAATATGAGATTTCCTGAAACCTGCATACAGTAGATAAATTCTTTGAGATGTGGAACAAGGCATGAAAAACCTCCTCTCTTTTTACTGAACAGGCCAGAAATGAGAGAAGAAAAACCCTGCATGTCTCCATAAAACTGTCTCGCTTCTAATTTTCATGCAGTAAAACCCATGATCTGCTCTGGCTGAGGTTTGTGTAAGTGCAGAATGCACACCGAGGTGACTGCATGTCCTAAATCAACATCCAGGCCAAGTGCTACCTCCACCTCATCCTGACACCATGATCTTTCTGTTCGCAGTGGAAAGTCATCAAACGAGACTCCTCTTGACAGAACAGACCAGTTATCCTGCCAAGCCCCAGGACATATCTACAGCTTCTTTATAATTGCTTCAGAAACTTGTTAATGATGTCCAGGTCATTTCAAAGCTGCTTTCCTACTTCATTTGCCTTCTGCTTGTATTTCTTTTTTAAACGACTATTTATCCCAAGCTGCTCTTTTATTAAAACCTCTAAATGGATCTGCAAAAGAAATAGAGTGCTTTGTACGTCAGACTTATATTTATTAGATTTTTTTGCATTTTATCATGTGGTGTCTGATGGTTTTTTATAGAAGCACAGACATTGGATGCGTCTGGTTTGGTGGGATTGTCTTACACAAGTCTGGGGTTTGTATGGGAGCATACACAGCCCAAAAGACACAGTGCATGTGTCAAACCCAATTCCCAAAATCCTAAGCTCCTTAGCTACACAATAAAGAGCCAAAATATGAAAGAAGTATTTGCACCCACAATGAGAAACAGGTTTGTGATTACTGGGAAGCAGAAGACTTTTAACCCTCAGCAGCTGGCTTTTTATCAAACAAATTAAATTCTCACTCTGAGAATATGTTTCATGCATTATTCTCTCTAGACAGCTAATCCTTTAGACATGCATCCTGCTCCTTTCAAACAGTACAAACGTATTATTGTTATTATTATTATTGTTCATGAATTATTCAGTAAATAATTCATAAACATTTTTAGTCAAGCTGTCCATTACACCGCAGACAGTACAGGACTTCTAACGGCATCTCCTCAAAGTGTATGATGGAATTTCATTTACAGTGCTTTATACAGAAAGAGAAACAATCAAACTAATTATTCAATGCTGCCTAGTGTGCATAATCCTTACTGTCAGCACTCTGATGGTCCTCATTTCAAGGTGAAGCTAAAGAAAAATTCCAACATGGAACCTAATCACAGTGTGACTCTCAGGGGAAAAAACCCAGAATTAATCTGTACCATTCCTTGTAATTGAGGTGGAACCCTCAAAGGTAAACTTTTATTTATTCCATCTCATGGATTTATTGTCCTTTGAACTTATTTTACAATGCATGAACCATTCTTGTCAGTCATGTGTAAAGGTTAGTGCCTCCTCTTTCTATTACTGTATATCTTTGTCTTAACACCTAATAAAAAACATCTAATCGTAACAGGTCTAAGTGTTAGGAAAATGCAACTTTAGATGAACAACATATGACTTTTTTTACCATTCCATTAATAAATGAAGCCAAAAAGAAAAAACATGTGGGCAATACTAAGTACACCGTTACTGCTTCCACAGGATTTAAGAGGGTTATTTGCAGCGAGATGGTGCTTGTGTTTGACTGAAACATATTAATGTTAAATTCCATGATGGCACAATTAGAAGAAGACTGAAGATGTCTGGTTTGCTTGGAAGGGTTGCCATGAGAAACGTCATCTGTCTAAAAAAAAAAACAAGGAGGCACAACTGAGATTTACAAAACTGCAGCTGAACAAACCACGAGGCTTCTGGAACAATGTGCTATGTTTAGTTTTTGCACAATGTTTGGCAAAAACCAAACAGCATTTCAGCAAAAACACCCCAGAGAATATGTAAGTACACCAGTAAATGTACAAACTAAGAAAATGTAAATTAAGAACTGCAGAGAGAAGATGGAAGAAATCACAACTTGATGCATATCTCATCTCTTACCAGACGCTTCTCTCCAAATTCTCCTGTGACGTGACTTCTGCCAAAACTACCTTCTTCAGAGAAAAGCTGGAAGCCTCTGCATATGATCCTGGCAAACTCCACAACATCTTCTCCTCACTACTCAACC
>JAOTQY010000045.1:23873931-23888061 GCA_026413445.1 Dolichallabes microphthalmus
CTCCCCCCTGAGAGAGCTCGGCCAATTTAGCTCTCTCTGTGCCTCCGGCTGTGAGAGGAAAACAGCATCACCGGGATCCGAACCTGCGATCCCAGATGATAGGGCGAGTGCTTTAGCCCACTGCGCCACTCGGAGGCCTAGCGGTTTTCAAATTTAACATTTTGTTATAGACAAATTTGTGTCAGATAATAATAATTAGCAAAAATGAGTAAATGTAAAATGCTGTTCACCACATCTTGCCTTCAATCTGTGCATGAACTGTAAACATTTTACCTGAAACTGAAGAAGAAATGTATATGAAAAAGTAATATAAAAAAAGATTACAGCCAGGGGATCGATTCAATAAACTTATGTAATATCCATAAGTAATTATTTTAATAAACATTATTTTTTTCCATCTAGAGTCACATTCATTTCTCTCCAAGCTCTTGAATTGATGATGGGTGACTCAGCACATCTTCTCCAGCACATCCCACAAAGTCTCAATGGGGTTAAGTTCTGGACTGTGTGCTCACCAATCCACGTGTCAAAATAAGGCACATAACATTGCTGAACCTGACCGACAGAAGCTACCCTAGATCATCACACTGCCCCCATAAGTTTTTATGGTAGGCACTAAGCTGAAACTGAAGCTTTTTTCTCCAATTAGCCTTACTGAGAAGTGGTTTCTTAAAACTACACAGCTGTTTATTTCCAATCCCTTGAGGGCACAAGGCAGGGTACATCCTGGAGGGGGTACTGATCCAGTTAGGGGGACAAGCACATACATATACTCACACACCTTATTATAGCCTATGGACAATTTGTAAATATCAATCAACCTACAAAGCATGTCTTTGAACTGTGGGAGAAAACTGGAGTACCCACAGGAAACCCTCCAAGGAAGAACATGCATTCTGCAAATCTTTACTTCTTTGCTTTATGATTGCATCAAAAATAGATTAAGTGTTGATCTTGAAATATTCAGAGAAAACATATGTTGATATTGCTGATTATTTTAAAACTTTTTTCTCCTTGCTTCATGACTAAGTTTGACTGGAAAAAGCTTTTGACCCATATGCCATGATGTCTGCTGGCATTGTCAGCATAAGGGTAGGCGTGTTCTTCATAGTTTCTCTATCTGAAATCTCACCCTCATGTCACAGTTTCCCTGCTGTGTTCATGAAGTAACCCTTATCTCTGTTTAAAGAAACAACCAAGCACCAAAAAAAGAAACACGTCTAATTATGAAAAGTTTGTGACCCACTGGGAAAAACATATTTAACATTTAAAAATACGCCATCAGATAAAAAAAATTATTACCTCACAACAAAAAAAATACATGCGCCATTAAAAGTAACATTAACCATTAGTTATGGGCGGAACAAAAAATGTAGGTGTCTGAAACAGTTGGACGTTTGCCAGGAATTTGTCCCATGAACACACTGTCCCCCACACATTATGGAGGCTGATAAAGCAGAGAACAAAAGATCAGTTTTGGAATTGCTCAGCTGATTCTCGTGCTTCTGGTACATTATATTATTGTTAAGATTAAACTACAATAACTCTTTTTAGGTAATGCACAAAATCAACAAAACAAAAGCAACCAATATATAAGTAAAAGCACCAAATTCCCACTAATGGCATCATGAATTCCATCAGGTACCAGAATATTTCAATCTGAAACATGCTTGTCTCTGAACATGGTAGTGAGTCAAACATACTTCCAAATCCACACAGAAATTATTAAAGAAGCAACAAAAAATTGCTGTTTCTGAGTCCTACTGAAAAACTGGCGTCCATAAATAAGGAAGTGTGGTGTATATATGAAGGGAAGTCGAGTTGTGCAAACATAACACTACATAGGAGCATAAAAAATTTTTTGCATGGTTGGGAAGACTAAAGCTCCGCAACCTTGTTAGACGATACAGAGCTGCTTTTATTCTCTACTGGCTAGGTGTGTCAAAATATTAACTGTAAATTGTTTATCATTTTCATACCAGGGTTTTGTAGAAAGATTGCGCTACTTAATAAAACTCTTGAACCTTGGACCTTGGAGCTGTGAGGTGGCAAGATTACCCACTGCCGCACTGTGATGCCCTGCTGGCTTTAAATAACAGAGGGAAATGCGGTAAAGACTCTACTAGAAGTTCATATGAGTTCACATGTTAATTCCATAATTCAATAATAAAGCTTTCGAAAAAAAAAATAATTAAAAGGAGAAAATACAATAAATAGATTTGTTTTAAAAATGTAAAAATAAAATTCTTTTTTTTTTAACAATTAAATAAATTATATTCTGTAATGATTTAATCAGGGTGGTAAAATGATACAGCTTTTGTCTGTGTAAAGCTTTAAATGTTCCTTCTGTGTTTTTTCCTACATTCCAAAAACATGCCTTGACTATGCTAAATTGTTCCTGAGTGTGAATAAGTGTGTGCATGGTGCCTGTGAACTGCGTCCTATTCAGGGTGTATTCCGAGAATCTTGAGCAAGAGATTTTCAAGGGTCTGGGATATTGTTTGCGTGCAATAACAGATTGAATCTGGCCATCTATGCGTAAGATAAACATAGGTATGTTGCCAGTACACACAAATGAAGTCTGTGGTTCATGAGAATACACCAAATTAAGGCATTTTTTTATTATTATTTTGCAATGTTTGTTGCAAATAGGTGTTATAAAAGATTGCATTTTTAGGAATCATCTCAAAAAACCCTACTGATGTCATAGCTTTAAGATTTAGATTTGACCCACCCTCGTATTTTATTTAAAAAGTGCACATTCTACTGTTAAATGATCAGTGTGCCTTTGTAACAATTTAACACCCCTACGAAACTTTGAGCCTGTGCTTGCCATGTAAAGCAAAGTAAGAGCCTATAAACAGTGCAGTAAAGCATGATGAGACACCCATAGCACCTTCTATCTGTCTATGTATACTGTATTTAGGCGTGTTTTTATCACCTGTGCTGATTTCTGACCTTTTTGCTGGTGGGAACAGGTACTACTATGACAGTGGTGGGCAAAGTACACAAAACCTGTACTTGAGTAATAGGAGAGACACCCTAGGTCAAATATTACTCAAGTATAGAAGTAATAGAAGTCCTCCATTTACATGTTTACCTAAATAAAAATGTCACAAAGGAAACACAATTATGCATTAATGGTCATCAGGAGGCGAAATTCTTGCTTCAAATCTAACACACAATTGTGGTTATGTAACGTAATGCCACACAGAAATGTAGTGAAGTAAAATTACAGGTGTTTCCTGTACAGTATGAGGTAGTGGAGTAAAAAGTAAAAAAAAATAGTATCTTCGCAAAAGAAACTGCTCAAGTAAAGCAAAAGCAAAGGTTAGTCGAATATATTTACCTAAGTACTGTAAAAAAGTAAATTTACCTAGGTACGTTCCATCTCTGCACTATGCAAATAGCTGCATTTTACTTGTATTTTACTTACAAATAGTCATATTGTATCATTTTTAGTTTGACTGACTGCTTCATGAATAGCAGTGTTAAAAATCATGAATACATAGACTTTTCAGTCATCGGATTTAGTTAGCTGCTGTATTACACTTTGTGTGTGTGTGTGTGTGTGTGTGTGTGAAAGAGAGAGAGAGAGAGAGAGAGGAGAGAGAGAGTCTGTTTAGTGTCAGCTCTTTTGTTTATTCCTACTGCTATCTCATGCATTTCACCAGTGAGTCTTTTTAGACGCCTTCACTCAACGTTTATACTACAGATGGATTTTGGCCTAAGTGAAAGTTTTAAAAAGGGCTTTTCAGGACAAATAGACTCAAATAAAAGACAACTGTTCTGTGACAATTGTGTACGAAACATAAAACTTAATAGAGGTTGAAAACAACATATATTGAGCAGCGAGAGCAAAGTAGACCCTGAGCAGTTATTCTGAGAGCAGCGTCTTTTTATGTTCCCGGGTTGGTGAATTACTGGAAAATCACTCTAATGGCATGTTGATCACGATTTAAAAGGTCTATGCTTGGACTGTATTCTACCTCATTTATATGTCACTTTGGTTAAAAGCTTCTGCCAATTGAATCAATGTAAATGCAAATTAATCCACCATGCAGGCAATACCTCCCACTGAGTGCACTCCATTGAGTGTCTATTCAGTCCTGACACATCAGCTGACAGCTGCATGGCTTTCACTGGTACAACACATTCATATTATTTAACTACTGAGATGCCATTCACTGCTCAGAGATAGCTGTAGACTTTTATGGGTTCATTGGTCAAGGCTGTGTTCTCTCTTCCACACCAGCACCAATCCGGTCATGCCCGGAAATCATTCTAACCTACATACTGTAGCTGTCAAATGTCTAATATATAGTAGCACGCACTGCTGTCGAACGTACGTCCATGTTCAAATGCATGGAAAGTCCAACTGAGCTTGCTCGCCTTTGTTTAGATAGCAGCACTGCAGCACGATGGCTACATCCCAAACCACACACACTACTACTGTACTAGGCACATCTGGAACTGATGAAAATGTGAAGATTATTTTTTCTTAGTGAGTGCTGGGGTGGTGATCATTCTTTTGGAACAGACCGGAACAATTAGATTAGCAGATAATCTTTAGGGAGGACAGGTAATGCTGAATAGTACTTGATGACACACATCAAGAATGCATGCACACACACTGTACTGTATTTTAAGGGTGTCTAATGTTAGTGAAGCTGAAGGCAGGGCACTGTCAAGTGGAATGCGTGTGATGGGTTTGGCATTGGTTATAGATGAGAGTCCTTTGTTTATGAGGTACAGGAGCATGCTGAGGTTACGATGAGGCTCTGTCTCAAACCATCCTACTAATTCTGTTACTAATACGTCATAGCATGTTTATTGTTCTTATGTAGTACGACCTCGCGCACTATGTAGGAGGATATAGAGTGGAGTGAGGTTTGGGACACAGCCCTGTGGAAGCACGCCTACCTCAACTGCTCGCCTGTGACAAGGACTTCGGCCATGCGCTCCAGCTCGGCAGCCTTGTTCTGCATGGTGCTCCCCATCGTGTCCATCTCTGAGCATGGGAGAGTCAAAAATAAAGCGCACTAATGGTAAACATCATACAAGACAACGAGAATTCACTTAGGACAGGCTTGTCATATGCGGGTTAAATTGTTGTTGGATTTTATTTATTTTTTTTGTCCACTGTAAAAGTACAGAATGTTTTTCATTCAACCACATCTAGTCAGAATGAGGACACTAAATGATTATAATTTACTCATTTTCTAATGTCAGGTGGTAACACAGTAATAACACATGCCTGCCTGCTTCAACTAATAACAATCAACTGCAAAATGATTGAAAAAGATCACCTTGTTGATTTGGACGATGAAAGTATTCCCACCAAATGCCGAATGATGTGATCAAAGTCACCGCAGAGTTTTTCCGTCCATAATTGGAGCCTGAGTCATTCCCACCCTGTTTAAATCCAACTGACAGGCGTAAACTTGCGCCTTTTGTATCCCATCAAGGCAAAGCGCTGCTGCTCGCTCCTTCCAGACGCACAAAGGCACTTCTGTACAAGAGGGAAAATGCATACGGGTTTGGCTCAGGGAATTTAATCCAAAGGCTGTAAATGAATTAATGATCACGTGTCAAGCGAGATCGTGGAGTGGTCCAGGGTGTCAGTGAGCAGCCACTCGGACCAGATGACCAGCTGAGTGAGTGTTTACTATCCCGACCCGCACTAACAGTAATAGCGAGCAGCAGCAGCAGGGCGAGTCACAGGGGGAGTGCACCGATAGGGCGGGGCTTACAACACACAGACACACACACACACACGCACACTATCCTCAGCGTCTTTAATACAAAAAAATTCATTTAGACGAGAAAAAATAAGTTACAATAGTGCAGATGTTTCGAAAAACAAACATCTATTTTTATTACACTATTTGACAAACAAATGTTTTCACTCTATTTAATCATTTCAACTAATCCAAATAAATTGTATTATATTCTCATAGGCACATTGAAAAAACAAAGAAAACAAGACTAAAATGTAAAAAGAAATAATAAAAAAGCTTGCTTTTCAAGCTGAAAAACTCACCGCTCTGGCTAAATCCCAAACAGCTTCCTGCTTCCTACATAAGTGCACTCTCTCCCGGTTTGAAACCACCCTCGTGCGCTCTATTTCGCCCACTTCTAGTGTAACATGCAAGCATTTGGGATCCAGCCTTCTCTGTGCAAGCCAGCCTGATGCTATAACGACATCTACTGGAAAACCTCGGTGTGGCGCGCTTACAACATCTAATAGGCGTGGAAAAATGTCACGGCCAATACAGCGTTGCCAGATCTGTGTTTATCCCTCAGAAATGGTCTTAGATTTGTTTGAGGGTCTACTATATTACACTTTCCACAGGTTCCAGGAGGTACGTTGAAATTATTATATCTAAAATTCAGAGGTTATTCCACATGTATCTCATGTTCATGACTTATGATATGTAGAACCTGAGTAACGTTTAACAATACAGGTGGCACAGTGGCATAGTGGTAAGCACTGTCACCCTGCATCTCAAGGGTCTGTGTGCCTGGAGTTTGCATGCTTGGTGTTTCCTCCAGGTTCTCCGGTTTCCTCCCACAGTCCAAAGACATGTAGTTTAGGATAATTGGTGTTCCCAAATTGCCTGTAGTGTGTGTGTGTGTGTGTGTGTGTGTGTGTGTGTGTGTGCGTGTCCTGCAATGAATAGGCACCATCTCCAAGGTGTACCCCGCCTCACCCCGGTGAACTTGCCTATTAATTATTTATACTTCTCATCTTTCTTTCTATATTATACATCAGTTTAGTTTAGTGCTAATAGTGCAAGCTGTAATTGAATTTGTGTTTTTGTTTTCTTCCCAGTTACACCTGATTTAAAAGGACTTGTGTTAAGCACTGCACATATCTTAACCTAGTAATAAATAAGTACTCAACAAACAGCAATTTGTGTATTTAATACCTCTGAAGGAGCATAAAACATGACAAGCTGCATTTTTATTTGTTATTATCTTTAAACAAAAACATATACTGATGAAGGTGTGGATAAGAGTATCACAGGATGTGATACATGTGGGATAAATGATACATAGTTATACATGCCAATCATATGTATCCTACATTTCACAACATTAAAGATGTGTTCAGCTTTAATGTTCATATTTTTACTTTTCTTTTCCCCCTTTAAGATTTTTATGTATTTATGATATGTCACTTAAGTCTTTAAGGGTGTGGTCTACTACAGACTGCAGACAATACATGTTCAGCTGTTGTTTTGAAATGTGCATGACTTGCCATTAAAATTATTGTACATATATATTTTAAAATACATTTTAAGATAACATTTTACATTTATATGCTTTTGCTTTTGATGTGGGGAAAATGGTGTCATTCCTCTATTTATCCTCCTATCATCTATAATCCTAGAGGTGGTGTGTTTTATACTGGTCACTCATCGGCAGGCAGCATCAGAAGTTGGCTTATAAGTTGTAATTGAATCTAAAAATAGATGTACTATTGAATCAGGATATTCATAGAATTGTGATACTTATTGAATCACAATGCAAATAAAATTGGCACCTAGGTATCCTAATAATATTGTATGGGGTCATGAGAATCATATCTTCACCTCAGTGCTCTCTAAAGAGAAAATAATATTCAAACATTTTCATCAGTTCCAGATGTGCCTAGTACAGTAGTGTGTGTGGTTTAGGATGTGGCCATCGTGCTGCTATCTAAACAAAGGCGAGCAAGCTCAGTTGGACATTCAATGCATTTGAACATGGACTACGTTTGACAGCTGTGTGGACTATATTAGAAATTGAACAGCTACATTAGGTAGGTTAGAATGATTTCTAAGATATCTCTGAGCAGTGAATGGCATCTCAGTAGTTAAATAATATGAATGTGTTGTACCAGTGAAAGCCATGCAGCTGTCAGCTGATGTGTCAGGATTGAATAGACACTCAATGGAGTGCATTTGGGAGGTATTGCCTGCATGGTGGATTAATTTGCATTTAAATTTATTCAATTGGCAGAAGCTTTTAACCAAAGTGACATATAAATGAGATAGAATACAGACCAAGCATAGACCTTTTAAATAGTGATTAACATGCCATTAAAGTGTTTTTTCCAGCAATTCACCAACCGAGAATATGAAATGACGCTGCTCTCAGAATAATTGCTCAGGGTCTACTTTGCTCTTGCTGCTCAATATACATTGATTCCAACCTTTTATAAGATTTATGTTTTGTACACAATTTTAACAGTTGTCTTTTATTTTAGCCTATATGTCCTGAAAAGCCCAATTAAAGCATTTAGTTAGGGAAATATATAAGTTTAGTTAGGGAAATATATATCTATCCCTGCATGCATATGAACTTGAGTAATGATGTTGGTCCACCCTTTGCAGCTATTACAGGTTCAACTCTTCTGGGAAGGCTTTCCACAAAGTTCAGGAGTTTGTTTATGGGAATTTTTGACCATTCTTCCAAAAGCGCATTTGTGAGGTCAGGCACTGGACGAGGAGGACGAGAAGGTCCGGCTCATATTCTCTTTTTCTAATTCATCTCAAAAGTGTTCTATCGGTTTGAGGTCAGGACTCAAGTTGAGGCCAGTCAAGTTCATGTCTTAATGGATCTTGCTTTGGGCACTGGGGCACAGTCATGTTGGAACATTAAGGGGCCATCCGCAAACTGTTTGCATAAGGTTTGGAGCATGAAATTGTCCAAAATGTCTTGGTATGCTGAAGCATTAGTTCCCTTCACTGGAAGTAAGTAGCCGAGCCCAACAAGACTGTGCAAATGAGAAAAAATACATCTTAAACATAAAACAACATAACTCTTTCTTGTGTGTGTGGTACAGGAATGGTTCAGGGGAAGATTTCCAATATTGCTTTTAGGTTTTGGTAAAATCATTTTTTTTTTACTATTTTAAATATATATTTGGCTTATGTTTTACTTCAAGGAATCACATGACCAGTTCCATTTATAAATGGGAAGTCTCCTGGGATAGGCTCCAGGCCCCCCGCGACCCTGAACAGGATAAAGCGGTATAGAAAATGAATGAATGAATGAATAAACAGGATAAATACATGAAAGAAAAAACCTTGAGCGGCAACATTTTTTTAAAAAACTCAAAATACAATTCAATTCACACGTGCCGTTACAAGATGCCAATCACGTAATTTTGACGCACTTCGCGCAGGTTGCCATCAATGAATTCCCCGATAACACTTCCGGTTCTGTTTTTCGCAAATGATGAACATTTACATGTCTGCAGTATGTTTGTTTTGTACCTTTACAGTCACAAAAAGTAAAAGTTATTTCTTGTGTATAAATTGGTAGCGTGAGTGCAGCACATCTTTAAGTTTTTGGGGTTGAATGATTGTTTTAGAAGAGATCTGGCAACCCTAGAGAAACGCGTCTTCCGCCGGAATATTGCGGGAAAATTGGGCTGAAGAACGTTAGCGTTAGCTTTAGCGTTAATCGCGATTGTTGCTGTAATTCCTGGACTGACCCAGTCAGTAATAAAGCGTTAGGAGAGGAGGAGACGCTATGCGGACATTGGAGGAGGTTCAGGCGACGCTACAGATCGCGAAGCTGAAGGAAGAGGATCTGCTCCCTGTAACACACTGTCTGTCATTCAGCGACAATGTGTCCTCCGGAGACTACTGCCTCATGGAGCTGGACGATACACTTTGTAAACACATTGAAGCAGGAAAAAGGTGAATACAGTTTGCTTGGTATAAAACGTCAACAGTTACTCCACTGTAGTTACACTTTACAAAGCTAGCAGGAGGAAACAGTGAAACACCATAGCATAGTATTATTATTATTAATTTTTTTTATTCCACACTACAGCATATTATGCGACGAAGCATAACGCTACTGTACAAACATATTTAACACCATATCTCATGCATTGGTACTTTTATCCTGTGAAAAAGCTTAATGTGCTCGATTTAAGTCACAAATGCCAGCCAAAACGAGCATATCACGTGACCAAAACATCTCAGGTTTATGATGAAAACCTGACTTCCTTTACAAGAAAAAAAAATGTATGTCTATATCATAAAATTGACATCCACAGTCCCTGCTGTACAGGCGTGAACATGTTACTGTACCTCAGTTCATTTGTAACTCCGGTGCGAGCAAAAATGGATGCTCTGCTTGTGATTTGCACGATAGAAGAGCAGTGTACAGAGATTCGGGGGTGTTTTTTGTGGTCTGAAGATGTACCTGATGACGAAGCAACTCACAGAAGAGCATAAACAGAAGCATTTATATCTGTGAACAAAATTTGCACCGATAGAGAGAATCAATACTGGTGACTACAAAAATTTTGCTTTCAGGTGTTAAAGCATCCCTCCCTATAGTCTTGACCTTGCTGCACCAGACTTTCACCTGTTTGGTCCCATGAAATCAGCCCTCCGACAATTAATATTTTTTTGTCCATTGTTAATGGACAAAGTGTATCAAAAAGCAAGGAGATTATTTCTGGAAAAAAATATTAATTAAAAGTTAGTTAAAATAAAATCCACAGCCGACGTGCAGATAATTTTTCACTCACCCTCATAATATTCTGGCTATTTATTAGAGTCAGGAAACTTATTACATGTGTACACAGTAAAGGATTTCAATGCCATCTGCATCCACTGAACAGAGAAGCACAGGTTGCTGTATGATATGATATGATTTATTAGGGTGGGTGCAGAAGAAGTTGTTTACAAAACTTCTCACAGTCATGCACAAAAGAGATGAAAGACACTTTGGGTGAAAATAAATAAATAGAAGTTAATTAGGGATGGGAATTACCAGGGATCGAGGGATTCAAGACTTAAAAAATTTTTAAAAATTTAACACAGCAATAAGCAACAAGGGACTCATTGGATCATGTTATACGTAACTGTATTGGATTAAATACATTCAGTTTGAGTTACTACTCTAAGAAAGAAAAAAAAAAGGTTCACCGACCCAACTTCACTGATTAAAGTTGTGCTAAAGCCCATCTTCTATTGCAAACCAATAATATATGGTACTGACTGCTGATTTGTTTTTCATCCTCATCGTCAGTCTCACAATCAGAGGTGACAAAGATGAGCATGCAGTTCTGTGCAGTGAAGATAAGACCTATGACTTGAAAATGGCGGACACATCCAATTTACTGCTGTTTGTACCAGAATGTAGGACTCCGGAGCAGCTCTCCGACACCGCATCAGAATCTAAACTAATCTATGCCCAGGTAAGCCCCGTCTCCACATACAGACATTAAACTCGGTATAAAACCTGAAACCATTGAGCTGTGATGTGGCACTGGGTAGTGTTGCCGTCCAAGGCTCGTATTCTGCCTCAGAAGAAAAATGTTTAATAAATGAGCATACATGCAAAATGTAAATTTTTTTCCCCTTCTGTTGCCAGATCTGGGGTTACGCTAACAGTTACTGGGAGCTGAGACGCCAACGACCAAAGTTAAAGAAACTTAAGAAGCTGCTTATGGAGAACCCCTATGACGGCCCACCGATCGGTGCGCAGGAAGAGTCTCCAGAGCTCATCAAGGTACTGGACCTGAGCCCATGACTGCTTCAGGCACAGATCTGAATATGTTCAATGTTTCCGTTTAGATGTAGTGAAGTGTACACAGACTTGAATGCTGTATTTATTTTCTCCAGTACACTATGTTGGACCTTTTGGAGAGAATCCAAGGAAGCCAAGAGGAAATCGAGGATTACCTTCAAAGAATTCATGCTTGTAAAATTGAGGGTAAGTATTGCTTGATCAGTATGGCAGAGGATGCAGAAGCTACAAAGAGTGTTTAGGAAACCACTGTGATGTGTGTTATAGGCTAGAACATTTTTCGAGTTTTCCCATTGGTTTCAGTGTTTCTTTATATACCCAGCAAACTCAAACTTAAATCAATGGTTCTTAATTCTACGGTTTTATTGCAGCACATGTTTTGACAGTTGATTAAAATATCATTAACCATTAAAAGTCAAGATGCACAGGTCTGTACCAGAAACAGAGAAATAGTCAATGATTGATTTAAAAAAAAATAATAATAAAATTAAATATGAAAGTCCTGCTGGTGTGTGCCAATTGGGGAAGCTTAAGACATCAAGCTGTTCATTTGGGTGTTTAGATATGTCAGAAAGAGTTATCATTACTTTCAAAACATACATTTTACCACTGCCAGAATATGGATAAGATGTCAAGCTGATTTACATTTAGGCATTTGGCAGACTTCCCTATCCAGGACGACTTATGTTTTTATTTCATAAATTTTTTTTTTTTTTAATAATTATTTTATTTCATTGCTCAAGGGCCCAACAGTGGCAACTTGGTGGTCATAGGGTTTGAACCTGGGACCTTCTGAAATGTAGTCCAATGACTTAACCACTGAGCTACCCCTAATCTAATATATTATTATTTTTGGTCATAAAAACAACCAGAAAACAACCATAAAAATGTCATCTGTATCTGTGCTTTTTATTTGCCTGTATGACATATTACTTAATTCTTTGATCAGTCATGTTTGCATAGTTAGTTAAAATGAAATAAAAATAATTCAGTTCATCATATTACCAAGGTTTCCTGGGATAGGCTCCACGCCCCCTGTGACCCTGTATATAAGGATAAAGCGGTACAGAAAATGAATGAATGAATGAATGAATATTGCCAAGGTTGTGCTGAAAAAAAGGATTTGTATATAAAATAATAGTAATGCAATATATGGCTAAAAATGCTCTGGGTTTTAAGGGCTACACATATTGTGTATTATTTTCAATATCGTGATTACAATATTGCCCCGCCCTAAGTTAAGTGTTGCAGAAATCTAATTTTGCACTAGAGTTGCATGTTATAGATTTGTCACCTGCTGCAGTGCATTTACCCCTGCTTATTCTATTTTCCCCAAGGATATTGGCGGATTTTGGATTTTGATTACGAGCTGAAGCTCCTGGGTCATGTGACTCAGCTGGTGGATTCAGAGTCCTGGTCTTTCAGTAAAGTGCCTCTCAGCGTTTGTCTGGAGGAGTTGGTGCCTTTAGAGCCTAAGTGAGTGCACCCGAGGTTCACGGAGGGTAACGGTTAACGATTAGTAATATGTAATTCAACATTTTTGTTCTAAGTTTGCATTTAAATTAAGTTTAATTCAGACTGATATTGTCTTAGTAGTTTGCGAGTATGTTCACTGACTCTACTCCACTGTTTCCAGGGCAATGATCGAGCACTGTCTCAACTGTTACGGAAGACGGTATAACACGGAAGGTCAGTAAGTTTTCTCCATGGCTTACTGTACGATTCTGAATCTAGGTTGTCCAGAATTCAAGCAATTTAAATGTAAAAGTGATGATCTTGTGAACATACCCCTCTGTCCTTCTTGATCTTGATATGCTCTGTTCTTTCCTCAGATGGAGAGGTGATGTATGCTCTGGATGAGGATAAAGTCTGCAGGGCCATGGCTCAAATGTTGCTGCAGAACGCTGTTAAGTTCAACCTGTCCGAGTTTCGGGAAGTGTGGCAGCAGAGCATTCCGGAGGGCATGAACACAAGACTGGACCAGCTCAGCGTAAGAGGATGCACATGCACACAACAAGCAGGGATTTGTGTAACATCCACTGTCAGAGGACTCATTATAGTCTGGTTATTATGCATGTGTTGCACAGGGCTTAGCTCTGGTGGACTCCAGCTCAAGGCCGGAGACCATCTCGCTGTTGCTAGTAGAGGACTTACCTGAGGACACAATGGAACGCTTTAACGCTCTCTTTGCCATAAGGGAGAAGTGGAAACAGCAGGACATAGAGCCCTACATACGGTGAATAGCCTTATATGTACACATCTGGTGCATAATAAGAATACTACCATTTTATATAATATAAGTGTAGTATAATATAAATAAAATATATTGCTAATATTAATAATACTAATACGTTTAAAAAGGTTGATATTTTGTATTATAACCCTGTTGCTTTATAAAGTGCATCAGTAGTTTTGGGTGTAAATTTCGTGCAGTTTTATGAGGAAATTTTTTCTAAAGGGGGGAAAAAACGTCATTTAAAGAGAATCTTAAAGAATCTGCCACAGGTCTTCTGGGCCCAGTTTTTCAAAAAATTTAATCTGGATCAAATTGGTCCGGATTTGGAAATCCGATGTTTTGCTATCCAG
>JAOTQY010000045.1:23895713-23906111 GCA_026413445.1 Dolichallabes microphthalmus
ATGCTCATTATTTAATCAGTACACTGATATGCTTATTGTTAAACTAATACAGTATAAACGCAGTATACATGTATACATGTATGAGGCCTCACACCTCCCGTCCTGAATTAAGGGTTCGATTCTCGCCTTGGATCTGTTTGTGTGGAGTTTGCATGTTCTCCCCGTGATTGGTAGGTTTCCTGCTGGTACTCTGGTTTCCTCCCACAGTCCAAAATCATGCAGAATAGGTAAAAAAATACAGTATATATAAATTATACATACAGTATATACTGCATATATATATGCATTTAAACACAGTTTTTCACAATTCCTGGCATTTATTCCTCGCATTTGTGAGTTAGGATAAGTACTGTATTGTAAGAATGTGAAATGACAGAATAATACTAAAGAAACACTTAGTATTTAGTTGCATTGCCTTTACACTGTTTAACTTGGGTCAAATGTTTCGCATACAACCTTCTTACAATAAATTTCTGGAAGTTCAGCCCATTCCTCCTGAGAGAACTGATGGACATGAGTCATCCTTATAGGCCTTGTTGCCTGCTCACGCTTTTTTAGTTCTGCACACTACTTTTCTAACGGATTAAGGTCAGGACCACCCCAACGTCTCAACTTTGTTTTCCTTAAGACATTTTGCCATAACTTGTGCTTGGGACCATTGTCCATTTGTAAGAAAACCCATTTCCAATCTAGGCAAGATCTAACTTCCTGCCTGATTTTTTGAGATGCGCCTTTAAGATATATATAATCTTTCTTCCTGATGATGTCATCTATTTCTTGAAAGTGCACCAGGTGCTCCCCCACAACATGATGCCACCACCCCTGTGGTTGGGTTGGGAAGGTTTTTTTTTTTTCCTTCCAATGTTCACCATGGTCAAACATTTACATTTTTGTTTCACCAGAAAGTAAGATTTTGTTTTCCCAAACCATAGTCTGGGTTTTTCTGTCAATTTGGGAGCAGAGGCTTCTGCCTTCTTGAGCAGCCTTTTAGGGTATACCGATATAGGACTCATTAGAGACTTGTTGAGGCCTGTTTCCTCCAAGGTCCTTTGCTGTTGTTTTGGGTATGTTAGAAGTCTCTAGGAGTCAGTACACATCTCCTTCCTGAGCAGTATGATTTGGTCCCATGGTGTTTACATTTGTGTAGTATTGTTTGTACAGATGAATGTGGTGCCTTCAAACATTTGGAAATTGCCCTCTGGAATGAATCGGCCTTGAGGATGTGCTCAGGTTTGATTTCTGTGGTCTTGGCTGATTTCCTTTTATTTTCACATTATGTCAAATGAAGGTACTGAGCTTGAAGGTAAGATACATTAACTTAAAATTCATGCACAGGTACTCCTGATAGGTACTCCTGTGAAAAAAATAATATAAAAATGTACAGCATTTGTGTCAGTGTTTACTCTGTTTACTCTGTTAATGTTTACAATGTTACTGTTGTTTGTAATCCTTTTTACAAAACTTTGACTACTGCCTGCGAATATATCATGTACATATCATAGATAGATAGATAGATAGATAGATAGATAGATAGATAGATAGATAGATAGATTGATTGATTCTGATTGGTTTTAAGCTTCTTGTTGATGTTGACATGATGGGATTACAGAGTTTTCAGTTTCACTTGCAAACTGTGAAACTTGTGTTCTACCACATCCGTAAGGTGTTCTGCTTAATTCATATCTGATGGCTGGGAAGCCCTCCCACAAATTTTTTTTCATTTATTTTCATGGTCATACATGGCCACTCAAACATGCTATAGCAGTCTAAATGGCATAACTAGTTATAGAAACATGTAATGCTTCATGTCAGATCACAGTAGAACACTTTACTAATGGCAACAGAATTCTATTAAGTCTGCATAATGATATCAATATCCTTTATTTTGAATCTAATAATATATCATACTGTATATCTGATTATTATCACTCACCTATAAGTGGTCTTCCATTCTTTGCAGGTGTCCATTAGAATGACACTTCTCACCCTGATCCTTTTGTCATCAGTTTTTTCTCTCTGCTCATGTTTGGATGTCAACCCAAAGCCATGCATGCGAGCAAAGAACAACAACGCTCACACCACCTTTCTCAAGCGCCATCTACCTGATGGTGTGCCGAAAACTTGGGACCAGAACGTGTGGAACGCGCTTCTCCGGCAGATTAAGACGTGCAGCCGACCCACACAGTCATTTTTCTACGAGAATGACAGACAGCGGGTGAATGCGGTGTGCACCAAGGCTGGTGGAAAACAGCACTCTGGCAACATGTGCATCAGCAAGGAGAAGTTCTCCTTTGTGACAGTGCGTTTGAATGTGGATGAGGGATTGTGTGGCATTAAGAGCATTCGCAATGAGACCAAACACATCATCCTTGCGTGTGACGAGTTTGCAGATGCATGTCGTCCTGTTCATTTTGAGGGGAACCCAGAAAGTCTGACGCCTAATAATAACCAGCCTAACTGCGGCGAACGCTCAGGGGCAATCTCTGTACTCAAAGCGACAATGTCCAAAAGCCTTCTAGTCTTCATTTTTGTAGCTTTGTCTTATATTTTGTGATTTATGATACATCATAATGAGACATGTATTAGTTATACACCAGTGTTAAATAAAACGTACAGTATTAGAGTAACTCAAGAGTGTTTCTTGAAATTAGGTTCAGTGTTGAATTAAAGTGTTGTAATGATGGATTATGAGAATTAGTCATTCATTAGAGTTCAGCTGTGTTGGACTGTATCTTCTTTCGGTCAAGCAATGAGTGTGCAACAATGTAGGAACTGATTCCAGACTAGTCTCAGTTTATTATTGAGGATTTGCCTGTGCAGCATTGTACAGTATATATGTGTACAAATATTCAAGTTGAGCTGTGTGATGCAATAAATTGTAACATATTTTATTGTTATACAAAAAAATTAACAAATAATGGAAATGAAATTGGAAATATCTTTAAAAGTTATTGCCATATTAAGCACCAAGCAGCATCAGTATTTAATGTCAGTGTAATCCCAGAGAGTATCAACACACTTATTTAAGATTTGTTTGGTGGCACGGTATGTGGTTAGATTTTGTTGTGTTGTTTGTACTTAACTGTTGGTAAAATGGTATGTTGTACACTTCACACGTCTTACTCAAGCCTGAAGCATTTATTACATGAATAAACCCACTACTATTGAATATATCACCTTAGAAAGATTTCATTTATTTCTTTCCTGTTGATCAGATGTTCAGACACATATTGATGTTAAAGGTTCTACTTGTAAAAAAATTTATATTACTATCACGTCAAACTAACTTTGCTTATTTCTTTAATTTGTCACTGCAGGGACAAAACTAAAGTTGCATACACGGAAATGAAGTCTGGCTAACAAATTTTTTTATACAATGAGTGGTTGGTTTTTATACAATGTTTCACAGAAATACAGACAAGCAAAAAGTAAGCAAAAGTTTAGAAAGTAACTGACATACTGTAGGTCTTTCAAATTGCACACGGTGGTAGAGTAAACTCTTCCTCTATTTAAAGGTACTTCTCAATGTGGTCTCCATGACAAGGGATACATTTGCACCATAGTCGAATCCATCTCTCAAATACTCTTTAAAACTCTTCTGTACTGCAGAATGTGTATGGCAATGACACTTTTTTTTTTTTTTTACTTTTATTATATACAGTATATGGTCTGTGCCAAAAATAATGCCGAAGTAGACATAGCAAATTCAAATTGCACAAGTTGATAGAGTAAACTTGTCCTCTCTGTTTAACTTTCACATCCTCATCACATGCCGCATTTAATGGTCTCCCACTATGTGGTTTGTCTTCAGCTTTAGAGTTACTCCACTACTTTCTGATTCTGATTGTAACTTTAACAATACTTTCGGTACAGCCTTTAGAAGTTAAACATAAACAAGGGTGATAACGTCTTTAATGACTTCATTTTATTTCACAGAATATTGGAATGTTTACAGAATAATTGCTATTTAGCAAAATAGTTTATTTTAACTTAGTTTAAATTGATGTCACATGAAGCAATTATTTAAAGATTTGAGGCGTTTTTTAATATAAAAAGCTTTTATGGCGATTAGAAACGCATTTGTTATCTACATTAACTTTTAACTCTACTTCAAATAACTTGAAGCAAAAAAAGGCTAAAACTTGGGAAAAATGCAAAATGCCATTGTGTAAGGGCAGGGGTAGCTCAGTGGTTAAGGCATTCGACTACAGTTCGGAAGATCCCAGGTTCAAACCCCACAGCCATCAAGTTGCCACTGTTGGGCCCTTGAGCAAGGCTCGGATGTGTGATGAGATAAAAATGTCGCTCTGGATAAGAGCGTCTGCCTAGATGTAAGTGTGTAAGTATAATTATTTGTAAGTGTACATGTACAGTATGCTACAAACAACTGACATCTTAAAACTGCTTTCACACTCAATGCTCCCTAAATAGGCCTGTCCAAGGAAAATCTATTAAATCTGTTACGTTGTAAAATACACACAATCAAACAGATGTTTCCTCGTCCACATTCATTCATTTTTTAAAATTATTTATTGAAAACTATTGGTTTGTCTATTGAGTAAATTATTTGCTAGAAAGCAATCCTACAGGAGAAAAACAAAACATATACAGTATGTTAAAATATTGAAACCATGTAGCAACACTAGATGGCATCACTATCCAAATCATGTCAAGCCCCTCAGAGGCCATGCTTTAAGCTTACCAGACTGAATGGCTGCAGTAGTGGGACAGAGGATTTTTGAGAATTAACGTATTTAACTTAAATCTCGGCGGCACAGTGGTGTAGTGGTTAGTAGTCCGGGTTCGATTCCCGGCCAGGCTCGATTCCCGTCTCTGTGTGCATGGAGTTTGTATGTTCTCCCCATGCTTGGTGGGTTTCCTCCCACAGTCCAAAGATATGCAGGTTAGGCTAATTGGTGTTCCCAAATTGCCCGTAGTGTGTGAATGTGTGTGTGCCCTGCAATGGATTGACACCCTGTCCAGGGTGTACCCTGCCTCATGCCCTAAGCCTCCTGGGATAGACTCCAGGTCCCCGCGACCCTGAATACAGGATAAAGCGGTATAGAAGATGAGTGAGTGAGTGAACTGAATTCTCATTCATGTTTACTAAACTCCGGTTCTCTTTCCTTTTTTTTTTTTTTTCATGAAGCCCTTTTCGTCTGTTCCGCATGTTTCACCCCTCATTCACCTTTAACTTGTCCAAATCCCTCCTTCTCTGCCACGCTATGTGCTTCTATTGTACTGTGGGGCACTGGAATGTGAGGCTTTTCTTAAAATGAATGTCTCAAATTTGGCCTCATTAACAGAAATCAGTTCCAACCTGTACTATACTTTAGCTTCTGGCCTTTCTTATATCATGATGAGTGCCCTTCAATGAGTAGACGCGTGTTAATGGATGTGTCTTTTGTGTGAAAAGGAGGTTGCATAAGGACAAAGATATTTCTTTAGTATTCTGAGGTCACAGCACAGGCAGGCAAGACGGACAGGCTGGTACAGCACCGTATAGGTCACAGTGGAAACATGACTTGAGAACCACACAGGCGACAAGGACAGCCAGAGCACTGAACGACCCACTCTCTGGGAAAAATGAGGAAAACAAAAGCAGAAGCTGAAAGAATGAGTGTGGAGTGAAAAGCTATGGATGGGTGGAGGAAAGCCACCAGACAGTCAGAGCAGGGTGGAGAGAACATGAGGAACTGCCCTGTAGTTTAATTTTTAAAAAAATCTGGCCAAAAAGAACAGTATAAAAAAAAGAGAGTTTGTATATAAAATAAGGTGTGAGCTTGGGAAAAACTGCCTGTTTTCATTCCCACATTTCTTTCTCTCTCTCACTCTCACTCTGTCAATTCAATATAAATCCAAGTAAAACTAATAATAATAGAATAAAGCGGTACAGAGAATAAATGAATGAATAATAATAATAATAATAACATATAGTGTGCAGGACTTTGACTTGGCAAACCATCTTAAGAAGCTACATGCATGCAACAACATTTAGTACAGTACATGACCTCTAGGCTACACCTTTAACAAAACTTTATAACTTGTTTCATGGAATCTAACTAATCCAAGTAAATATAATAGCATATCAAGTGAATAGTAGTGTAGTTTTGGCATAATGAATGTAATATTATAATATTATCCCATATACATGTACCCATTAGTGCTCAGTGTACACCTTGAGGGTATTTGGCACCAGATTTCTCAACATAATAATTGCAAGTACATTACTCGATAGAACGTTTGAGATTCATAAGGCACTTTCTTTAGCCAACGTAGCTGGTAAAGATATTCCTGAGTAAACATAGTTTACAGTTAATGACAAAATACAGGAATTACAATTAAATTAATTACTATGGTAAAAAAAACTGCCTAAAGGGTGATCACAGAATGGCAGAAAAGCTTAATTGCTCCTTGGCATCGATTCTACAAGCATTTGGAACCACACTGGAGAGCATTCTTACAAAATATATTCCAGCTGGTGGTTTGATGAAGATCAAAATTTCCCAAAGGTGTTCATTTGGTTTGGGATGTGGTAACTGTGAGGATCACAACATACAGTATGTTTTACATTATTTTCATACTTATCAAACCGGACAGTGAGCATTCACGCCCAATGGACTCCCATCAGGATAGAAATGCTTCATCGTAAAAAATTAAAGTGAGGTCAGTAATAAGAGTCAAAATAACAAGTGGGGTGTGTCCTTTAATTTGTCACCCATCTTTGTTCTTTTCCACATTTTTCTCTTTATATCAATTCTATGCACTCAGTTCCCTTTCTGCACCAGACTGCTTTCTAATTCCTCTCTTTGTTTCTTCCTTCCATAAAATTTCTTTTGTACTTTTTTTCAGTAAGGTCGTTAAATACTGACCCATATACAGTAATCAGTAGCACAAGGGTTGCTCCAGCTTCCAGAATACAGCTCACTGGCAGCTTTGCCGAGTCACATACAAATCCACAACCACAGACACACACAAGCCCACAGACACACAACAGCCTTGGCTAGAAGCCTTACAGCTGTTGTGGATTAAAGACTTCATTATTGGAAACAACTAAAGAAACAAAACATCAAATATGAGGCTTTAAGATTTTAAAATTCCCACCAGAGAGACAAAGAATGAAAGATAATCCAATTCCACCATCAGATCTTTCCTCTTTGTATACCTTTGTCTGTCTAATGTTTTCCCCTTTATCTCTTTGGTTACTCTTCCTCTTTTGTTCCTGTGTCTTTGCCACATGCCCCTTAGTTGCAGGTGTTTTGCATGTTTTATTGCCCTGGTAGATGTTTGATTAGAGTTGGTGGAGAACAGAAGGTTTATGATGCCTTTGTCATAAGGGCGCACACAAAAGCCTTCACTCCAATACAGGAAAGTGGCAGACATGAGCATTTCCTTGGGTCAAGTGTGAAAATGGGCTTTGGGTATAAAGCTAAATGACTAAGGGTGTGCATGTGGAGACATGTGTCCTATGCTGCACTTTTTCCCCTTCCTCCCTCGTGACCCACATCTACTGTATCTATCTATCTATCTATCTATCTATCTATCTATCTATCTATCTATCTATCTATCTATCTATCTATCTATCTGTCTGTCTGTCTGTCTATCTATCTATCTATCTATCTATCATTCTCTTGTAACAAATGGACATGGTAATTACAGCCGCTGAAGGACAGAAAAAAAGCAAGAAATGAAGGGGAAAAAATGAAGCACTGGGCACATAACAGAGGCATCTGGAGAAAACTCACCCCACATGTTGAGTCATGCATGCACTCACACGTAGGTCTCAAATGACTGAGCCCTGGATGGATGGTGTCTGTAAAAGAGATCATTTAGAGAGACTGTGCTCTGAATCAAACTAAACAAAACATGGTGACTCATGATGACTCAGAAATCCCCTTTTAATAGAAAGAAAGCAAAAACGGAAGAAAGAGATGGAGTGAGAGAGAGATGGAAGTGGGTAGAAATTGGGATCAGATGGCAAAGGTGAGGGCTCAAGGTCAGGTTTAGTGCCTTGGCTGGCAGGAGTTTAATTCATCAAGCAACTTTAACAAGCGCCACAAATCACTGCTGAACCTTTTAACATGCTCACATAAAGTTGTTGTTTGAATGAATGTGTGTGTGTGTGTGTGTGTGTGTGTGTGTGTGTGTGTGTGTGTGTGTGTGTGTTACCTCAGGGACACAAAAAAGAGATTAGACCACAGAAGGAAGTGATTTGGGAGATAAATGGATAAGTGTTCGTGCAACGAGGTTGTGCCTGAACTTCCTCATCTTCAGCCTGATTTGACTGAGTGAGGGTTAAAGGAGTGAGTGGTGCTATGGGAGTAAAGGAGGAAAGAATTCATGATAAAAAGGAAAAGACAACAATATTGTCTGAAAGGTGGATGGAACTGAACAAAGAAGAGAAGAAGAGAAATCTGTGGTGTGTTCTGAGCTTTAAAAGAAGTTACAGATGAGCTGCAAAAGGCACTCAGACATCGGTTTAAAATAGCTCAGTATCAGATGTATTCATGTCTCTCTCTGGGTTTAATTTAGTACTGGAAAAACCTCAGCACAATATTTGTCCATTAGAACAGTAGACAGTACACAACAGTAGTGTGTGTGTGTGTGTGTGTGTGTGTGTGTGTGTGTGCGCGTGCGTGCGTGTGTGTGCCACTGTGTAAGTACCACTGTGTGTGTGAGGGACTGTTTTTTCATGTATCAGTGTTTATGTGAGTGTGGTTGCACATCTACTATTTGGTCAAATTGTTAAGTAGTTTGTGATTGTTGGTGTGTTTCAGTGCATGCAGGCGTATGCATGGTGCCGGCATGCTTACGTGTATGTCTGTGGTATGTGTGTTTTCAGTTATGTGATTCCCCTGAGTGGAGTATCACTTACCATGCAGGGTTCTTGCCAAAGAAACGGAACTTAACGAAACCCAAATCCCATTCTAAAAAGTGCACAGAAATATTTACTGCCTCTTTGCAAAGCACCTCTCTTCTTTCCTGATCTCCCTTTTTCTCTTTATCTCTCTCTTCCTGCTCCATGCCATTCCTTTTCTGGCTTTGATCTCCTGGTCTGAATCATTCCCTCTTGCATTTCTGAAACCCAGAACAATACAATAAAAAATGAGCTAAGCACCAGCACCCCCGCCTCTCCCTCTCCCTCCCCCAACTCTCTTTTTTTTCTGCAGTCCCAGCATCTCTGCAGTGTGCCTGTGGAATGCAGTCCCAGCATCACAAAAGAACCAAAGGGGTTCAAAGACAGTGGGTGGGAGGGAAGGAGTGATGGAGAGAAAGTGGGTGAGATGACCTGGAAACAAAGAAAGAAGGAATAAGAAGAGAGCAGAACAAGAAGATCGACGAGAAACACCATGCTGCTTATCAAACCCACAGGGCAGATCATAACTGTCTGACAACACTCTCCATTCTTCTCCCTCTTTCCTTCAGGTATTTATGAATAATACACCTCAGGGAAACATCTGCTATTGTTCAGAGATCATTGCTACAAAGGGACAGCTAGTAGAGATGCTGGCAAACTGGTCCTCATAAATTTCTCGCTTTAGAGATGGAAATTTATGACACACCCTTGTAAGCTTGAAATTAGCAATAAACTACACATGGGCCTGGATAGGAATGTTGACTACCTGTTGCAGCAAATAGCATTACATGCTGTAAAAGGGTTCATCGTGAATTCGGTGGATAATTTAAGGTTATTAGGCTTCTAAAGTGGTCTAACTTGCCTCTGGTAAGGAATTGCAGTTTCCTTTAAAAAGGAAACCATGAGCATTGCGTTTGATGCCATGTAAAGTGCAAGATTCACACTCATATCACTGAATCAGATTAAAGATTGTTGCATATTTTAATATAATCCACAATTTTTAGCAGTTCGACATATTTCTGTCCTGCCTGTCCACTTTGCTCAGTGAAACACATCTATTTTAATCACAAGCCTATAGCTCTAGTGCCTTATAAAATATTAAGGTTCCAAATGGTATTCCTACTTGATGCTGAAATGGTACTATCAATGGTAGGTAAAGTAGGTATGTACAGAAGGTAGGTAATACTTTATTGTCAATGCATAGTTGCAGTTGCAGATATTGCAGATACTCAGCAACGAAATGCAGGTTAACAGCAACATTTTTAGATATACAGTATATGCAGTAAATATTGTGAACCATGTCTATGGAGTGAGTATATGCATTAAAGTGGTATGAAGGTGAAAAGGGACTATTAGCAGAAAACATCATTCAACTTTTGTACACTGTAAATTCCAATAGCTTTGCTGACTCGCATATAAATAGTAAACTTTACTCAAAAAATTTAAACTATACTTCTTACAAGTTTTTGTTGAGTTACACTTAATTGCAGGGTGAGTAAAACTATTTACTTAATAGTTTTAGTGATGCTTACTTGCAACAC
>JAOTQY010000045.1:23907186-23919757 GCA_026413445.1 Dolichallabes microphthalmus
CAAGTTGTTGTGCGGACTGGATATTCCGCTGTGGCGACCCCTTGCCGGGAGCAGCCGAAAGATCAACAACAATTCTAGATTTAGTAACTATTTTCTGTTATAATAACCTCCACTCTAGTCTAGATTTTGAAGCTGTGAGGATATGTGTTCATTTAGTCAGAAGGCCATTAATGAGATCAGGCAGTGATGTAGGCTAAAGCGAGGGCTGGTGCACATCCAAAAGGTGTTCAGCATTCTGTGCAAGACAGAAAAACCATGTCTTCATGGACCTCACTTTATGCACAGGGGCAGTGTCATGCTGGAACATGTTTGGACTTGCCCTTCTTTGTTATAATGTTCCACAATCATGTACTTCAAAGTTTGCACTGAAAGTTTGTGGAAGACCAGCGTTTGAGTTTGATATAGTCAAGTGTACATATGCTATTAATGGTATTCAGTTGATACCTTTCTTTCCTAGAGTGTGTGGAATTGTGTATGTGATTGATAAAAACTATGATAGATGGAAATAAATCATGTTTAAGTGGAAAGTTGTTTTTCATACTTAAGAGAAAGAGAGATGAAATCAGGTATTTACGACTTAGGAGGGCTGCTGACTTGAAGTTGTAATTCATCCTTACTGCAGTGTATGACATGAAATAAGCCTGCAGCCAAGAAGTTAACTTCTAAGCACAGTGTGTATGACAGAGCCCACATTAGAGGGAGGCGGGGGGGTGAAGACAAGATAGAGAGACTGATAGTCCCGCTGATATTTGAGAGGGATTACTCGTTGTGTGTTGTTGGACAAGGAGGAACTAGTGTGAGCATGAAGCCATTGTTTGTGTAAACGTGTACGGGTTATGGCGTGTAGCTCACTGCTGTGAAGGCCAGGCCAGCAGTAATGCGAGTAGTGTCGTTTGTCATCTTTAAAAATGATATCTCTATTCACAGGGTAGAAACAGAGTTAATAACTGTAAAATAAGGATATAGTCAGTCTCTGGCTGTCTGTGTGTGTGTGGGGGGGGGGGGGATTCATCAGGAAGTGTCCAATTTTTGAGCGCGCGCAGTCACCGGGAGCCTCGGGTGCTGCTGTCACCCCGGTAACGCGCGCGCTAATGCAACATCCAATATGGTGCGCGAGACTATCTATCAAAAGTCAATGTTTAACGACCCCATCATCCATCATCTAATTTTCCTCGACCCTGTGTCTTTATTAAGTTAGAGACCCTCACCCGGGGAAAAAAAGGGGGGGGAACAAACTTCTCTTGCCCCCGTGGCCTCTTCGCCTTTCTTCCGTCAGAGCAGCATGGGGGCCAACCCTCTGTGCCTTCTGGGTGAATCATACCCCCTTAAATCTTCTAGGATCCCCCAGTGTTCAATTAGAGCTCGCATACCTATTCGCTGAAGAATTTAGTTCTGCACCGTTAGATATTGCACTGAACCCGTGCAAGGAATTGTGAACTGAACATGCGTGTCGTTTAACAGAAAGTGTTTTGTGCGCCCAGTGCATGCACAGAATGTTAAAGTTGCACAAAGCTGCATACTCTCTCCAAGCTTTTTAAGACATCCCAAAACTCATCAAGCAGTGCAAATACAGGAGCATGACAAGAGCCATTATATCAGATCTAATTCAGATCAAATAAAAAATGTGTTTGTCACATACACGACCTACACACAGTATGAAGTGAAATGCTTATACCACTGTTCATGACCTTTAGGTACGGTTGAGTGGAAAAACAGGAAGATAGAAGGATTTTACTGCAAGGAAAAATTGCACAAAGAGAAGCGTACAATTTTAAAATGTAAAAATATATGCAATTTACAAAGTTGTAATAGAAAAAACTATAAAAATAGAAAATGTACAAAATAAACGTGTAAGTTAAACAGGAAACAAAATGTCTAATATATATATATATATATATATATATAAATAATGGAAATGAAACCCCGCACCAATATGAGCAGATTTGACAATGAATTTCAATAAGTTGTGTTTTATTCTATACAGTATTTACCTTTCTTATATTTCTGTATATAAAAGCGCTCGTGCGCCTTCAGAAGAGAGCGCGTGTTCTGGGGAAGGCGTGGCTGGAACGTGTAAGCGGCCAGATCCGTAGTTCTGATTGGTTATCTGATTTGGCGGGCGTGGTTTGGGGCGGGGTTTCGACCGAAGGTGTGTGTCCTTGCGGTTAAAGTGGAGGATAAGATAGTTAGGAGCTCGTGCGGTCTACTTTAAACTTTTTATCTTTTGTCCAGAGACGCTGATACACCGAGAGATTAAAAGGAAAAAAGAAATATTATTTCTTATCTTAAATCTTATTAAGATATTAAGAATCTTATTAGATAAAATAACAGGGCAAAACTTGGAGCTAAATAATAGGGCGAAGAAATCCCATTAATACAAGCCGAGTCCAGGTTTAGAAATTACAGGAGGAAATTAGGGAAAGACATTCAGAGAGCGTCATGGACTGCAAAATCCCTAACTTCGCCGGTACTTGGAAAATGAAGAGTTCAGTAAACTTCGAGGAGCTTCTGAAAGCAATAGGTAAGTCGATATGGCACATAAAAATAATTATATCTTAAAACATAGAACAGTTAGAAAATAAGACCATGGCTATACAGCTCTCATTTACATTTACTTCTATCTCTCTCTCTCTTCCCCCACTTAGAGGGTATAGGGGTCTTTATCATACATGCACTTCCATGAAAACATGATAAAAGAGCCTAACCCTAAACTTTCTCACCCCTTATTTTTATAAACAATAGTGACAAGTCACTGATTGTACTTCTGCATTGCTTGTGTGTGTGTATGTGTGTGCTCAAAACTATTCATGTAGCTATGCATGATTTCTTGCCTGATATGAACACCAAAGAAATCCTTTGTGGTGTGTGTGTGTGTGTGTGTGTGAATGAGAGGACATCAGAACAGACTAGTCACGTGTTCTTTGACCCTACTTCATATAAAATGCTGTTAAATGGCACCATTGTTCTCACCAGAATAACCGGAGTCATTTTATGTGTGTGTGTCAGTATAGCAACACCATATCCTGCTTTGATTGGCATCCCAATTGCACAAGGGCATAAGGCTGGTGCCCGCAAGCACCACTTGATACTCGAGACCAAGTAGGGCTGGCAGCAGTAGGTTGATGGGTTGGATCGGGGTTGTGGGAGAGGGGAGAGGCCATGCATTGCTACACAATAGAAAGAAGATGAGACAGAGGGAGGGGTAGTGAATACTATGGTGTCAGTAGTATCTGCATAAGTGCGGTGTGCCAGACACAGCACATAGAGCAGGACTAGAAAAACAGACAGTTACATTCTCGCAAGCTAAGTGTGATGAATGTCCTCGTGAAAATAAGCAATCTATGTCAGGAATGTATATGATTGACAGGCTGACCGACAGACTGATTGACAGATACCCTTTTGGGAGTGCAGTAAGTGCGTCTCTCATGTTCTCTCTCTGGAGTCTGGAAGTGAGACAAGCCAAGCTCCTTCAGTTTCACGTAAAATCTCAGTGGATAGATGGAGCCAAGCTGTCACCACGCTTTCTCAAGCTTCTTGTCCTTCCCATTTGCTTTATTCTCAAACACTTCCTCTGACCCCTGAACTATGACACTGACACTAACCCTGACTGCCACCCTGTGTGGTCAGTCTTCGCCAGTTCCCCCATTTCTGGGGCCCTGCGGAGGGCGTCATTGTGTCAGCAGTTGATAAGTGAAGGACTTAAAAGGAAATGAAATGAAAGACATGATGGAGCTGACTTCATTAGCTATCCTTGCGACAGAGACACACCATGCAGTAAATAGACACCAGTGTGTGTGGTACAGGAAAATGCTTGAGGGACAAATGTTAATACATTATCAGACACTTGTTACAAATGAAGTACATGTGGTTTTCTATGGCTCCATGTGTTTCTGTGTGTGTATACATGTACTGTTTAACGGATGCATAGTCTTTAGGACTATCTCTTATGTCAAAGACAGCCATCAATAATTGGTTTATTTGTATATGCCCATTGGTGTGTGTATGTGTGTATAAATGTGTGCGTGCGTGCGTGTGTGTGTGTGTGTGTGTGTGTGTGTGTGTGTGTGTGTGTGTGTGTGTGTGTGGTGTGGGTGAAGGGGTTCAAGTTTTGGTTTCCCCTGCGTGGGTGTCTGTTTTGGTGTGTATATATACCCTTGGTGACAGGTGGGAATGTGTGTTTGGGGAAGAGTGTGAAATTCAACTCGTAACAAATTCAGAAATTGTACACACACACAGACACACACATATACGTGCCACACACACACATACGTGCCACACACACACTGGGCTCTCATTGCAACTAGCAGTATTTTCCTGCTGTCTCCTCCTTTCCTGTTCGTGTTTTCTTTCTTTTACTTTCGAGTTTCCATTCTCATCTTTATCCACTCTTTTTCTTAACTTCTTTTTATCCTTCACCCAGCTTCTTTCAGATCTCTAAATTTCCCTGTGCTCTGTTCACTGAAAGGTGTAATAGATTACTGCATGCTCCGGGATCATTAAGCGCTCTTTACGGAGGGAGAGGGAGAGGGAGAGGTTCTCATATGGGTCAGTTTCATAAGAATCTTTTGATTATGTCATCAAATGGTGCCCATGGGAAGGACAAGAATGTAAGTCTAATTGTCAATTCTAATGATCTCTCTATTCCCCCTTCCCTTTCTCTCTCTCTCTCTCTCTCTCTCTCTCTCTCCTAATAGTTTCTTATTCTTTCCTAATTTTTTTCACCCAGCCTGTCTAGAAACGAAGACACATTTATCAGGAATACTTAGTGAAAGCAGGTTTTCGCAGACTGACCTCTAAAGTCCACAGAGCTTCTCAGGACTGTGTTTACACAATACTCACACTTTCACTGTGAGAATGCCTCAGGTGTATGAGACTGCTGTTTGAATTCTGTGCTGACAAGTCTGTCTCTCTCGCTCTCCACCCCCCTCTTTTTCTCTTCCTCTCTCCGTCTCCCTATGTCTGTCTCAGGTGTGAACGTGATGCTTCGGAAGATTGCCGTAGCAGCTGCATCAAAACCATCAGTGGAGATCACACAGGATGGTGAGACAATGTCAATCAAGACCTCCACCTCGGTTAGGACCACCCATGTGACCTTTACTGTTGGACAGGAGTTTAATGAGACCACAGTGGATGGAAGACCTTGCACGGTACACACACATTAATGAGAACTTTCTATTGTTGGAATGAGTAGAATAGTATGTCATGCTATAAGACACCAAAATCAAACCCTAATCTCACCCACAGTAACCCAAAGGAAACTATTTATGCATTAAAACATCACAAGGAAGTTGTAACCATAAAACAGACCTTTATTCTGAATGGCAATCTTGTACTATAGAAAGTTAATCCTCACTTAATATGTACTTTTCTGCAAAACACTTCAGGTACGCGAGAACGAAATAATGGAAGGATTTTCAAACAAGCCCATTGTTGATTTTGATGATTTTGTGGTTGACTCAGATACTGAAACACCTAACCCCTCTCTCAAACCAAAACTTTGCCTCTGTGCCTTATTTTCCTTCAATCTAAACCCACATTTTTCATATTTCCAGGCACTTCTGAGAATTATCACATATTCAAAGTCATTCAAACACAGCTGCTTGCCCACACACACACACACACACACACACATACACAGACATTGAACAGATGTGCTCCTTTCGCCATGTCCAAATCAAACACTTCGAAAATACTCACGATAACCACATTACACACTAAATCCTCTTTCCCCACCTCCTCTACTTTTCACTGTGGGAGTTCACTGAGTTTCTTTGAGTTGTTTGATTTGCTTGGGATCCTCCACCCTTCATTATAACAACGATCCTGTTACACCACTGTCCCTTAGAGCTTTCCTCGGTGGGAGACAGACAGTAAGATCAGCTGTGAGCAAACCCTACAGAAAGGAGACGGCCCTAAGACTTCCTGGACCAGGGAAATGACCAATGATGGAGAACTGATCCTGGTAAAGTTTTAACTTCCCACCATGATCTATGATTGACGAATTTGTTTTCGAAGGACTGTATCTTCATTTTTCCTCTATATTTTTTTTCCACAGACAATGACTGCAGATGACGTCGTGTGCACGAGAGTTTACATCAGAGAGTGAAAGCAAACAGAACAGAAAGGTCATCTTTTGTGTTCCGCTACTTCCCTGACAAGCCCTGTTAAGGCTGACAAAAACCAGCATGTACCATATTTATCATCCATGTTACCTTTAGACTTCACAATTATTCATTTACACATTAACATTAAGCTAATGTCTTTTGATTTCAGCAATATTAGAAACACATTCCACTTAAGTCGGTTTATAGTATATAGTTATCTTGTCTGTCTGTTCCATGTTTGAATGCAAGTTAAGGAGAGAAAGTTTAGTCCATGTTGAGGATTGTATTTCCATTAGACCATTAGATCAGCTTTAAGCCGGTCTAGGTTGAAGATCAAATGTGTTTTTAACACTGTTAAAAAAGAAAGATTCTGAGAGTTTACATGTTACATTAGGATGGATTCTGTTATTTATGTGCTAATATAATCTCATGTTAAGTCATATTCGTCCCTACTCTGAGCCACACCTTAAACAAGAGCCCTGGATCCAGAGCACTTTTAACAAGCGGTGTAAGTTCGCTTCATTTTTAATCCAATCTTTTAATCCAATAAATTTAAATTGGCATAGGTTCAGCTGACTTTGAAGTAGTGAACCAGCGAGTTCGTCGGGTTGTCACACTGAGGTTAAAATAATAAAATCAGCTTGCATCAATAGCAAAATTTTGTCCCATGTTATGTAGTCAATTGATCCTGTAAAGCCCTGACAGGAATAAGTGTATTAAGTGATGAGCATGACAGATTAATGGGAAGGGTTGGTCTAGGAGTTGTCCTGCATGCCATCAGTAGTTTTTATTTTTAGTATTTGCATATTATTCTTATTTTCGCCTCATTTCCTCAGCATCTCTTCTTTTTGTTCGTAAAAGTTTTGTATATACTTCAGTAAAATATTGTTCTGTTATAATTTTTTAAAAGTGTCTTTTATATAAATGTGGGCAATAGTAATAAAGCCTGTATGAACCTGGACAATAAAACGTAAATAAAAGTTTTTGTTGTGTTTTCTTTCGAGCATCGAAATCCCCAGGACAAGTTTGCAGCTTCAGGCATGTTCTATTTTCAACATACCTTACTTTATAGTTTCACTTTGGAAATAATTTATAGTAGCTGCTAAATTATGTACTGCAAGGTGAATATGCAAGCTTTCATGCATGATTTATGACACTTTGACTTGGGATTTCTTTTTCCTATGTGTTTTTATTCTTCTTAATGCATGCAAAAAATTTAAATTGTGAACTTTTTAAAACTACCATTTTTCAGGAAAACATTCACATGTCCTCTCTGGTGCACTGCATATGCACTTGAGAATTCAACTTATAGTAATATGTATTAGTAGACTAATCAATATAACTGTGTACTATGTGAAAGGTAGTGGAATATATTTGGTTTTAATGATGTTTAACAAACATTTTTGTACTTTTATGGTTTATTAACTAACCAACAAAAGAACTTAAATGACTCTAAACACTCCTTTGCAGATAGTATCACACTATCACCCAGAAATATGTATCTGCACAAAATGTGCCCTGCAATGCGCATAATGGTAACAGAAATAAACTGATTTCCAACTGAAAATGTCTGGGAACAAATCATTTTCAAAAACACATAAGCTGAAATATAACTGGTGATTGATTATTCAGTGGTTAAATGGTTAACTGAAATTTACTTCTTGAAATCTTGAAATAAAACACAATAATATTATTCTTGAGAATAATAGTTGTATGGCATAATATTTTTTTTACTTGCAAGTGTATTTTAGAATAGAATTAATGGCTATAAATTACTGCCATGATAAACTTTTCTGTCTATTGTCCATCTTTGGCTGAAATGAATCTAGGTTGCAATTACAACTGCTGGCCACTAGCCATAAACCAGTGGAGTGTTTACTGTACTGTATGTCAAGATTTCAACTGTAGGGCCTGATACTGTATGCAGTTAGAGCATTGCAACCTGTGCATTGGTAAGAACAATTGCTTTTGAATAGCTGTCACCTATAAAGACCACCATGTAGGAAAGGGTTAAATCTAAGCTTAACGTGCACAAATTGTTTTCAAATGGATTGTAATTGTGTGAATCTGCATTTCAGTCATCACAGCGAATTAAGGATTGTGTAATCATAATGTTCTTGGTATGTCATCTTGTAATTTTCGACTTGACTGAAAAAGCAAAAAAAAAAAAAAAGGCTACAGACTTATTATTTTAATATCCATGTCAACACTTTGTGACTTGAATAACTTGTCTACTTCAGTCTTCTCCCATCTGTTTGTTTCACAGTTTTTCCACCTCAAACTTCTTTCTTGTTTGTCTCCCTGTTAGGCGTTACACTGACATGCAATCTCTCTCTCAGCTCTCTCTTTCTGTCTTTCATTTTATTTTCATTTGATCTGCATGGTTTTTGGAATTGATACATCCCACTCAAAAGCGTTCACTTCTGTGTTGTTCCAGTCACTCAGCAGTTCCATATGGACAACATGTTCTTGGAATGCACTCAGGGAAAAAATGTCTCCCAGTCAAGTTCTTTGTTCATCTTCAAATATAAAATGAACCCTGTCAAAGGTCAGGTTCCCTGGAGACTTAGCTGATTGGTTTTCCATGCCTTATAAAAGGCTTAGACATGGCTGTAGAACAGGCATGATGCAGAATGTGGAAAAAGGTGTGGCTGATGAGCCAGTTGACCCGCGCATAGGCAGTTATAATGGTGCAACTTCTTTAACTTATCAAAAACAGTCACATGTTAAAGGTTGAGAAAATAATGATTGTTATTATATTTATGCTGGTGTTATGTAGATTTACAGTGAGCTTATTGTCAGGACTCTGGGGTGGCCAATTCATGTGTGAAAATGATTACTCATGCTTCTAGAATATATCTTTCACAATTTGAGTCCTGAAATATACCTGTGCTATCATTTAAGAAAATGCATCAAATATATTGAGGTCATCAGCTGGCTTCATTTTATTGCCACATAATATTGCTGAGCCAAATCATGACCAACTGAAGCAAACCCAGATCATAACACTGCCTTTAGGGGCTTGTACAGTGGGCACTATGCATGATGGGTACATCTCTTCAAGCGCTTCCTTTCTTACGCCGATGAACCCATCACTCTGGAATATGCTGAATCTGAACTTATCAGACCACACTGATCACACTTACTGGCAAATAGAAGCTAGTTAGGGGCACTGGGTTTCCTAGTGATTTTGAAAATTGTAACTAAAGATCAGATTTGTTACTCAGACAAATGAGCTTCTTAGGAAAATCTCTTTGTTCATGCGTTCAGAGAAAAAGAGATTGTGTCACCTTCCCTCCAACATACAGGAAAAGTCAGGATCACCACAGAACACGGTTATACATGCAGAACCTGCTTATTGAGAAGGAATGTGAAAGGGTTTGAAGCTGATGCCTGCAGCTGTACTTGGTTACGGTGTGACCCTCATGAAAATGACCCTCCCTCTGCCTCCTGCCCCTATTAAAAGACCAAATTGAGAGCCCCTCCTTTATCCTTTATTATCCCCTGGGGCAGTAAAAGGCAGCTGTCTCCTAACCCCCCCAAAAACACACACATACTCGAACACATACCAAATGCAAACACACTAATTCATCACAGCCTTCACACATACCATCAAACAGTCACATTGCATGCTCAGACCATAAAGTCATTACACACCAACACACACACGTTTTAAGCTATGTACTTACATGAAAGAAAGGTGAGCAGCAGAGTGCATATATTAACATTACTGATGCAGACACCTACAAAATCACACAGGTGGCCCCAAAACATGTTGAGCACCAATAAGAGCAGTAACGTTATGCAGTCCTCAAGACGTGTCTAGGCTGTGATCTTAAATCTTACCTACCAGGACCTAGTTGAAAAACTGTTTCTGTTTTGGTTATCGCAAGCTTCAGGTGTGTTGCCATCTGGGGTGTTAACACACACATGCACAAGCTATTTTTATTTATTTTTTGGCGGGCTGGGGGCGCGGTAAGTATAAAGGTAGGCATTTGGATATGATTCATTACAGAGAGTTACAGGACAGAACGGTGTGCATCTACAAAACATCTGACAGTTGAGTGTGAGAAACAGATGTCAATCTACAAGTCCTTGTGGGTTAGGAGAACAGGATTGTGGGTCGGGGTGTCTATTTGGCTCATTGGAGGATCCCACGCTGACCCCACCCATGAGCCTCGAGCCAGTCACACCACACACACACACACAAACACAAACACAAGACTGGCATAGATTGGCATGCTCTGCTATTTGGCATTCACACCCACACATCACATGCTAAGACACAGAACATGACACACACTTCAGTGTTCGATTGGAGCAGAAAAAAAAGAGTAATAAATTTCTCACGTTACTGCCAGTTCAGGCGATGGCAGCTAAGCTTCCCAGGTTAAAGAAAGGTCTTGAGCTTGTCTGTCTCACACAGAGACGGAGGATGGAGTCATACGGAAGCTGTGGATGAAACCTTCACTCTTCACTCTTCACAGCCAAGTTTCTGCTCAACTGATATCTTTCATATTTAGAGACAGACATCAAATTTTTAATATTAAAAAAAAAAACATAATGTAAGGGGATATCAATTTCAGAGTCAAAGCATGATCTCAGCAGACATTTATAAAAGATCTCAGAGTTCATCTCAGCGATTCAGACTGACATGAAGATCAGATATCACAGTGATCCCAGCACACCAAGCAGAGAAAAGCGGCAAACATGATCTGTGTGGCCTTTTGCTTTTAAAGAATTACAAAGATGTTAAACGTATACCATCACTCAACAAATCCATACATCTATATATACAGTACACACACACACTTGTTGAGTGATATGTCTACAAGCATAAGTCTTATGAAATTTTACACAGTAGATTACAGTATGAACAGGACTGGAACAATACTCAGCTCAAGGTATAAATATACCTATTATGTGGAAATAAAGGCCAGACTGAGGAGTATCAGCTTATTTCACCAAGCGGTGAAACTAAAAACCTTGGTCCTAACTGTTGTGAATGTATAGGGTAAAGAGAAATGGGTCAGAGATGGGTGATGTCAGTCTCAAAGCAAAAACTACACCTTTAGTTAGTTTCTTTAGTAGTTTATTCAAAAGCATTATTAAATCTTTTTTAATGTAACACAACATTATTTCCCAAGTATTCAGAGATCTGTTAGTATTAGACGCATAATTTCTTTGGCAGATTTCCTAGATACTTTTAACACCTTTCCAGTTCTGTCAGTGAAAAAGTCACATAACCAGTTATAAGTACCCACTGTGTAAGTAAACATAAGACTTTTTGTTGTAGCAGTTATTAATCCATTGATCAAACGCCTTCCATTAACCTGATGAATTAGCACCACAAAGATAACTATAGCAATGGATATATTATTTCCAGACACAATGGCATATCCCAAATATTGACTGAAATTCACGTAATTATTAAATGTATAAACTTTTAGCATGGCCCTAAGTTAAGTCTCATCACTGTGTCTGTAAAGACTCTTGGAATAATACATTATGATCTCATAAAAAAGCAATAAATTCACAAAGGAAATTACAGAAATAAAAAACTCCACTCACTGATGTATTTATTTACCAGATATAACAGTTTAGATATTAACAATGCAATAAACTCGTTTAAATCCAACTTAAGATACATAATGATGATAAGACATGTATCTGACCAAGAAACAACCAAACATCTAATTTTGCAATTGCTCTGAAATGGAGAAACTATGCATAAAGAGGCTTTACTTAATGGTTCAAATCCAGATTGTTTAATTCCAGTTACATTGCAAAAGTCTTACACATGCAAATATCTGCTGTAGAGCACAATTGAGTTTTATAAGGAAATGAGCTCCTTAGTTTTACTGAACATCCTGCAGAACCAGCTACAGTACTTCTGAGGAATTTGTCGCACCTGCTTCTTTTTTCATGCATGCAAAACCCAGAAGCTTTCTTTCTTTCTTTCTTTCTTTCTTTCTTGTCTGAAAAGTGATCTTTTACATAGATGGGCTATAAATATTTTCCTGTAAGTTTTCTTCCCCCCCATGGAATACTATTGTTCAGTAATCAGGAATGTTTTTTGTGCTGACTTAATAATAGAGTCATAAAATAAATACAACAATAAGTATAACAAAGTTTGCAAAATAAAAAAATAAAAACATGGGAAATATTCAACAGCTTAGAATTTATATGAATGCCAACAAATGTGGAATGTGCCCTCTGGTGGTGCCCCACTTTGTTAACAAGGCATGTCCACCTGAATAACTGTACTGGATTTATTTTTATTGTTTGTTTTGTTTTTCACACCATTCTGTGTAAACTCAAGGTTGTGTGTAAAAATCCCAGGAGGACTTTTTTTGACAGTTTTTTACGATTGTAATTGTATCAATCAGCAGAGGGGATTTCTAGGGATTTCTATTGAAGTGCATACATACATACATACATACATACATACATACATACATACATAC
>JAOTQY010000045.1:23975739-23987097 GCA_026413445.1 Dolichallabes microphthalmus
CCCGTTCATTGCGCCCCACCTGTCATGTCTGTATTCCCCACTAGTGGGGCGCGCCCCACACTTTGAGAACCACTGATTTAAGCAATGCTATAAAATGAACAATCAACAAATCTAGTTCACAACATGAATAGCTCATAAAGAAAACACTATTGAATGATCAGGGATACCTCTATAATGTCATGGGCATATTCTTCCGCTCTTTCCCAACTGCCCAAGCGCACACCACGGTCAATGCTTTTCCAACCAGAACATGCCTCTGTGCCCAGAATGAAATACTCTGGGTAGAGGTTATGCGTGGCCGTCAGTGTGATCTTGGCAGGAAATAATTGATCCAAGTACCAGTGTATGCCGATGCCATGGACATACTGAGCAGCATGAATGTCACTCAGAACCTACAGCAGAAAAAAAGTAAAAATCACTGATTCCCTGTGAACCTCCTACATGTTTGAACTGACAAGTCGCAGTGGATATCTCAGCCCTCTTACATTCATTGCTTACCACTTTGGCCCAGTAAGGAAGCAGGAGTCTGTTGTCATCCAGGATAATAAGGCGGGTTTTGGCATACGGAGATGAACGGAGGGCGGGACCAAGGTCTGTAGCAATCCAATCTCGCTGGAGCTCAGGTGTGAATCCCAAAGCCTGGAAGCTGTAATTGGTCATTTCCCCTGCAGTGGGTTCGTTTCCTGTGGTCAACCCCCAGAATGAAAGATTGTGCTTCTCATACTCTTCCAGAAATCTGATAAAAGAGAAGCATATATAATAATGAACAACAAATGATAAAAAGTATTTAGTATTTTAACTGTTTCTAACAGCAAATATGTCAATGTCTTTATTGTGTCCAAAACCACTATTCAAACAACACACTGCATACAAAATTCACATATACAGTCCTGGATAGACTTCACTCCTTTATTGGACATAAAAAGGTGAAAGGTTATAATAATCCTGACCAAGTGCTAGTTTTGGACATGCAATAGCACAATTCATGTACCTGATATAGTACTGTGCCCACGTTTTATGCTCTTTGCCCCCAGGTTTTCCTTTAAGTGAGCCTTTCCCTACGAGCGCACCATTAGTCTTCAGCCAAGCCGGGGCGCTCCAGGCAGAAGCAAACAAGGAGAGAGGACGAGCAGACAGGGCTTGTGCCCGCTGCAGCAGAGGAATCTGTAAAGGACTAAATATTGATTACTATATTATAAAAAAATAAAAATAAGCACTTGGCAAACTGTGATCATTTGCGCCTGTATAGACCTTCATGCGTGTGTCTTCTTCAGGCAGACTAAAGTTGAGCAAGCTGTAGTCTTCAGGGGAGTCGGCGTACGTATAGAGACGAGTCGAAAAATCACAACTGGCCATCGGGACCCGGACCACATTGTACTCTATGCCTGTAAGCATAATGGAGGCAGACGCTGATTGTTTTATTGTGCATATTTCACCTGCAAATTAAAATCATGATGATTTCTGACTTAAGATTTAAACCCAAGTTTTGGGAACTTTCTGTAGTGGAGGTTTTTTCTTTTTAATATTATCCATGTAAAACACTGAGGTTTTTACAAAAGAAATTATATAAAGAATTATTATTAACAGATTATTAAATATAGAAACATTATTCAGAGTTCTATATTGTTTTATAATAAAAAATGTTCTACCCAATTGAATCCCCAGATTATTCTGTAAAAGGTATATAAAAGTATCTCTCCCTGCAAGAATCATCTCTCGCACTCTCTCTCACCCTCTGGGGAGAAGTACTGTCTGAGCAGCTGGTCCTGGGCTCTAGTCGACAGAGAGAGGATGTTCATGGCAGCCGCATCCGTCATGGCTCCTCCAAAGCCCTTAACGTGCTGGTACTTTTCTGTGGGGACCAGAGTGATCCGGAGAGCTGGGAGAGACAAGCAGGCAAGAGAGAAACTGGGTCAGCGCTGGGAATAGTGACTATAGGTTTATTCTTAGCAAGTCTAATGATGCCCTAATAAATGAATGATATTACATTTCACAATCTTTCTGCAGCACAATTACATTATGGAATCATTCACCCTGGATATGTTAATCTTTAGTGCATGTACTATATGTGGAACTGAAAACAGCTAATCTTATTGGTGGCTTACATCATGTATAAAGAAGAAAGGAAGCTGTACACTAAGGATAATAAACTGTTGTTTTTTTTTTTTGTTTTTAACCAGAGTTGGTTATGAATCTGCACTCTGAGTAGTTGAAAAACTTCCTAGTCCTGTTACATCTAATAAACATGCGGTTCTGTTTTGTTTTTTGTCACAATGTTGTAGTGTACTTCCTCTTATGCTGGATTGCCTGAATAGCACAATCTCTCCTATTTGTTATCTGTTGCCTGGAAATCAAAGCTAACATTTTTTAAAAGATTTATTCATAATGTCACGAATGGGCCGAAGTGAATTTTTGTCCTCCTTTCAGGTGACCAACCAGCTTAACGACCGATGCCAACACCTCTAAACAAAGTAAACTGTAAGCATCATTTTCCAGCTGATGGTTGACTTTGTTGGCGATTGAGGATGTTTCCATTCCATACTCTGCCGTTTACTTTCAGGCTCGTAGTGATGAATCCATGTCCATCCATTAAGTACAAAATTTGTTTACAAATATCCAAATACTTCTGTTTGTGGTCTTCAGGGTGTTGTTTCGGCACCAGGTACACCCTCAAAAACTAATCACCAAACGCTGCTCTTCTTTCGTGCAAATCACAAGTGGGGCATTGATTTTTGCTCACACTCCAAAAACAGTGACAGAGACAGTGGCCTTGAACTCAAAGCACTTATGAGACAGCACCGGCAACAGATGTTTTAATATAACCAGAGTGTGGATAAATTTTGTCTCACCAATGTACTTTATAATAGAAGCAAAATCACTAAAATATGCACTGTGCTCCTTCAGGAATAAGTTGGAGAAAAACTGGATTATGACACAAATCTTTCGAGTGGTTACATAGATATGATATGTTGGTAAGATATGAGCTTACTAACAGCTACAGTGCCGTATACCTGCTCCGGTGCTGGTCTTCTGCACTTGATCCTGTTCCCTCTGGAGTCTCGCACCCGCTCTGCTGCTCAGGAATGACAGGAAATGGCCCACAGGAGGCACGATGACATGACCAACCGAGTCACAGTAGGTAGCATTACATTGACACACTACTGAGCTCTGGCCAAAGGACTTCGCCTGACACTCATCACTGCCTGCTGTGACAAATTCAGCACACACACACGCCCAGTTTAACATCATAAGGAAACAATTATCATTTGTTTGTTTGTTGTCTAAGGCAGCACAGTGGCTTAGCACTGTTGCCTCTCAGCTCGGGGTTTCGATTCCCACCTCAGGACCGCGTGCTTGATGGGTTTCCTCCAGGTACTCTGGTTTCCTCCCACAGTTCAAAGCCATGCGGGTTAGTCCAGCTGGCGTTCACAAATTGCCCATATTGTGTGAATGAGTGTGTGTGTGCCCTACAATGGATTGGTACCCTGGCTCATGTCTCAAGGCTCCGGACCCCATGACCCTGTATACAGGTTAAAGCGGTATAGACGATGAATGAGAGTGTTTGTTTGTCTTCCAAATTGTCAAAACTGTCATAAGTAGGCGTACACAAACAGTTATTAGGAAATATTCACAAAGCAATTACATTAAGATTAATTAAGTACATTCAATATAAGTGTATAGATTTTTTTTCAGTGCAAGCACCAACCTCTGATGTGTGTGACTGTTCCCATTAACAGAACAGTCATTATAAGCAGACCTCCTCCTCCTCCTCCTCCTCTCATCCTGACTCTACACCTGTACTGCACCTGCCTGAATAATAAATAGTCCTGATTCCGCAGTGACACAAAGATAAAAACGCAACACAGTGACCAAACAGAAGTGGTGAGCGCTTACCTGTAAGTAGTTCTCATTAGTTACAGTACTTTTCCACTCGGAGCCATTTGAGGGCTAACCGTTAAAAGCAACATTTTGTAAACAAACCGTTTCATTTCCTGATCATCCGCCTAGCTGCAGTCACATGACGGTCACGTGACGGATCTCTCATTTACTGCCGTCCCCTAGGTGTCGCAAGCATTGAGCGTCTAAAGCAATCTTGAGTGAATCTTCATTTTGAACAGGAAGCTTCAGTCCTGTTCTACATATCCAGTCCAGTGGTGTAACAGGATGCTGCCCTACATGTGTCTAATGAGGACTAGTGACAAATGAGAGGTGTCTCTGTATGTGAATTATAGTCCCCTAGTTTTACCCTCTTGCCTTTCAGAATAGAGGACTAAATAAAGTAAAGGGTAGGAAAAGTTGAGATGGACTCAAATATCACATACAGTCTTTGCAAGTATTGGAACTTTGAACCAAGCATGAAGATTTTCAAATAGAGAAAGCTTTAATAGTTGTTTCTTCTGGATACGAAGGGCCTGGAGCCTATCCCAGGAGACTTAGGGCACAATGGATAGGGTGCCAATCTATTTTAGGGGACACACACACACTACAGAACACATTGGGAACACCCAATCTGCATGTTTTGCACTGTGGGAGGAAACCGCAGTACTCAGAGGAAACCCACCAAGCCAACCCCACCCTCACAGACCCGAGGCGGGACCCGAACCCCCAACGACTGAGGTGAGAGGCCACAGTGCTAATAAGAAGAATTATTGCTTGTTGTGTCCACCGCACTTTGATACACATAGCGGCCCAAACCGGGAGAGACGGACAAATGTACATGCATGCATGATGTCTGAAGATCTCTGACAGACAATAGAAAATGTATTTGCATTCTCCGCTTAAACAACAGGGTTCCACAAGCTGTTTGCATGTGTATTCATCTGGATACAGGTTACAATAAGTGTTTGCACATAAAGAGTCAGGAATGGCAATAAGGTGGCCCTCATTATTTTACAAAACTTTACAATAGCTTTTGACTATTGTTTAGTATGTATACTGTACATACCAATTTTATTTACACAAAATAATATATAATTTTAAACTCACCTGCCTAATATTGTGTAGGTTCCTTTGTGTTGCCAAAAAAACAGTACCGACCTGTTGAGGCATGGACTCCACCTCTTCCCATAGTGTATCCCAGTGCCATGCTTTCCCCCAGGTATGCAATACACATACACATAGAGAGATCAGCCCAGGGTTTCTTCCACTGCTCCATTGTGTAATTCAGATGCTCACATGTCCAATGTAGGCACTTTGTGTTTTTGGTTTTTTTTAGGACACATGCAATGTGTTCTGACATCTTTCTATCATAGCCAGCAAAAAAAATAAAAATTTCAGCAAATTGTGCTGAATTGTGCAAAGTAACGCTTCTCTGGAGTCAGAGTGGACAGGCTAGCTTTCGCTCCTCATGTGCGTCAGAGAGCTCTGGGCACCTCTGACCCTGTAGGCAGCTTGTTTTCTTTCCTTGGCACACTCCAAGATTTCATTTAATCACATTGAGCTTTGATTATAACACACAATGTAGTGGCCAGTTCAGGTGTGAAAATTATTCCTCAAGCTCCCAGAACCACTCTTTTACAATTTATGCCTGTTTCAACAGGGAAGAAAAACTCCACTAATGTGAAACCCTGGTCATTGAGTGCCAAACATTAACCAATTTAACACTGCTGAGTCTAGACCTCACCAACTTAAACAACCCAAGATCACAACAATGCCTCCAGAGGGTTGGTTGTGCAGTGGACACTATGCATGATTGGTGCATCACTTCATGTGCTTCGCTTCTTACCCTGATGCACACATCGCTCCACATAACCACTTTTGCATTGCTCTAAAGCCCAGTATTTATGCTTCTTAACAAATTTCCTTTTTTTATTCTTCTGTCTAACTAGTGTTTTTCTTATGGTCTCAGCCATTTACTTATAATCCTCAGAGTTGTGTGTGCAGGGAAATGTTCTTACTTTCACTATTGAACATATGTTTTTTTCTGACATTTCTTCCACATAGTTGACGGTTTAACACTATCCTTCCATGTTTTGATAATGTGTTGGCTAGTTCCAGTCATTTCAAATTGCCTCAGTTTTCATTCCTTAATACACCCCAATAAAAAAAAAAAAAAGATTTTTTCCGATTCCTGAACCATCCATCAACAGGACAGATTAGTCCAAAGACAAAAATATTTTTCTTGTTTTTGAGGTTTGGATTAAACACATTTAAGTGACCAGGCTAACTATAAACCCTCATTTATGAACTTAAAAACTTAGATAATGGGGGGAGGGGGGTTCCAACTTTTTTGAGAACCGATCTAGACATTTACATTCCTAAAACTTAAAAGGAAATGCCAGCTTTCAATGGTTTCTCTCAAATTATAATAGTGATGTAAGGAATAAAATTTTAAATATCCTTATGGAGTATGCATACCATACAAACGCACATACAAACACGCACAAAAAAAAAAAAAAAAACTCAACTTAACCCACTGAATTATGAAGCATCCTTTGTACAACATTTAACACTGCCTGCTTAATGCATGGGTGTGAGAAGAAGGAGCCTAATGTGATGAGCCAACTCTTCCCTCAAAGGCTTTTTATTATTAAAGACATCAGTGGCATATGCTAAATGTATCATGGATCATTTTACACAGAAAGAGGTAGGGGAAGAGAACACAAAAGGAAGGTAACTTCTATCATAGGAAGGCACTCAGTCTTTCAAAGATGGACGGATTCCTGTTACTGAGAAAAGTAAGTTCTTTCTTTCCCTCTTTGGTTCGACCTGCAAGAAGGGAAAAAAAACAAAGTTTTCCATTAATTGCTGCTCATTTGTAATGTGAGAGCATATCTGCAACCGAAAGCCACTTACTGTGTGGATGCTGCAGCCAGTTACGATCCATGTAGTACAAATAGCAGCTTTCAAACTCCTGACCATTGTACTTTGAAACTGGGATTGGCACAAATGGGTCCATCTTATCAAATCCCACCTAAAATACAATGTAAAAACATTGTTAATTTTTCCTAAAGTATATTACAATAATTTAAACTGTTTCTTATCGGTTGACATAACCAAAGAAAGTATTCATAGCATGGAGGTATTCTTGGATTCTTAAATAACTGATTATTAATGATTCATTAATTTACACACCTCTCCCAGGAGCTCTGTTGGAAGGTAAGCTGAGCGAGACGTGTACAGAGACCCTGTCTGAGACAGCGTTGTGAGAACGGCTCCACTCTAAGGAAGAAGAAATAAGCTCAGCATGAATAAACAGAACCATTGATTTTACAGAATTTTTTTTATTTTAATGGTATAATAATTATGGTAAATAATGGTATAGTATATAACATTTACCCAGTCGTTCCTCAGCATTTTCCTCAGGTTGTGAATAAGTGTTAGCTCTTCCGCAGCAACCTGAAATATTATGTGAATGGATGTAGAGAATTAACATTAAATGTTAATGGTTACTTATTATCATCATTTGAAAGACCATACATGGTTAAATTGTATGGGAAAAGTGCAGCACCTCGCTTTTGTCCTCCTTCTTCAGAGTTGTTCTGCCCCACAGAGCATTGACTCCATCCACAGCCACAGCCATTCTGAAAGCACCTTCTGGAGCACTTTCAGCCTGTAGCCTCAGCTCGCGCAGTAACGCACCTACCACATCACTGCTGCTCTTGACGCGAGTCACACCCTGAAATCCAGAAGACAGAAATGAAAACCATTAGCCATGACCTAAAGAATCGTGCAGCAACAGTACACATCTGGAAACACCTTCTAATTCTATGGTCTTTCATGATGTGTGTTATTTCTTAGTTTAAAAAGCAGTATTGTTCTAGAATGTAAAAATAAACCACTAAACAAAAAACAATTAGTGTGTCAAAACTTTTGACTAGTACTGTAAATTAACCACATCAGATTCAGTATAACAACTGAAAACATTGAAAAGTATTTTTTTCAGTGATTACACAATATCAGACCAGTCAAGTTAAGTTTAGCAGAAAAATTGAATGAAGCGACAAGGACTGATAATTAAAAAATAAAATAAAAAGCTGACCTGATTAACTAGTTCCGCTAAAGGCCGTCCTTCCTCTGTGCTCTCTCGCTTGGTCCACATATACCGCTTTGTTGTCTTTATCTGTCAACAGTAGGCAAAAAGTTGTTACTGAAATGCATGCATACCACAGCATGATTGAATTCTTGAAACTGATTGGTCGGAAGGTGTGTAGTTCTGTATAACAGCATGGACAATAGTTTTGACAACTTATGGATAACATATAGTTCATAATGGTGAGCTCATAGTAATAGGGTATTGTTTCTATAGTTACAAAATCTAAAACTAATAGACAAATTTGAAAATCTGTTGCTTAATGAAGGAAATTTGATCATTGTTGATGTGGTGCACTTTTTTCCCCGGTGAGGGAATGACCATTTATCACAGCTATAACATGAATTATAAAAATAATACCATCAATAAGCGTCATTCATTCATAACAGGACACTCTAGATGTAGGCAAATATATGTACTATAAATGGAATAGCATAATCTAGACCATGTTGTTATAAGAAAATACTCCATTGTGGATTCATTACCACATGGATCTAGTCACCACAGTTATTGTAACCGCTTACTTCATAAAGTTAAATTGAAACATTTTATTATTGTTATTATTATAAATTAATGACCTTCCTTTAATTACCTAGTTAGCTAGTTAATTACCTTTGACAGAAATTGTTCATTGGTGATTTTAAAATTCTTCAACCATTGGGAGGCCTGGATTGGCTGATCAAAGCGACCTGGGCGGGATGACGAGGGTAGCAGTTCGCTACAGTTTTTAACCCACAAGTGAGCTGTACAGAGAAAATGAAGATAAATGTTTAAATTGTTTGCAAAATACATAAAATATATAATGTTCGACACAACAACTGTTCCCATGTTCAATGTTCGGGAAAAATAATAGACTACTGTATAACTATCAGTTTGTTCTATGTGAACAAGCCGAGGGACACGGCGTCAAGTAAAAGTGCCAAGGTGGCATCTCCTTGAGATGACAACAGGAAGAAACCTTGAGAAGACCCAGACACAACAAGGAAACATTCCGCAATTAGGAAATAGTATGATTATACATCAGCCCCGGGTATATCTGTGTGCTATAAGGCTGAAAGTTCACTATAACGGAAAAGGTGTTTAGGTTAATATAAAGTCCACTTTTATTGTTAGAGACAAAAATTTAATTTTAATCCTTAATGATTGACTATGACTTAATGAGTGACTCCCACCAAATGCCACAGATAAACTGCCTAAGAATTACCATGTATAACAGTCTCCTTGGAAGCATTCAGCTACTAATACATAAAAGAACACTGGATCGATCTGTTTACCTCACACTTTCCCCCCCCATCAGATGACTGATTATAAGAGTTTCTTACCATCTGGTATGTGCAGAACCAACCAGCCTTGAGTGAAGCAGAAATGCAGTGCATGGCATAGAGACATTGTTTTCCCACAGCCGGTCTCTCCATCTAATATACCGTCAAGGAGTATGCATAACATACAGGAGAATAAGCAGGAAAGACTAAGACTACACAAGCTTCAACAGCACTGACATATACATCTGCCTAGAAATGGTGCATGTAAGAGGATACAGAGCAGGTAGCGCAGGGCTGGTTTGCTATAGTCAGCTCTTTTCAGATAAGAGATAAGCTCCAGTGCTGGCTGTCTCACCATAACACCAGCTTCATTGAACGTCTTTATCTGCAAATAGAGCATACACAAATAAGATTTTGTGTAAATAATGTCAAAATCATCATTAAATCATTGAAAATTTCTAGGGATGCACAAGAATGCTGGTTACCTGCATCTGGAAGCGAGAGGGCAACCCATGAGGAAACAATGTGCGCACATGCGCAGAAGGAAGTGTGTAGTACTGACCAGCATGATGCTCTGTATGGCAGGCCTTTGGAGTAGATCAGAGTGAGAAACGAGTATAAAAGACAGTTCAAATCTTCATACACTTCTTGCAAAAACAGTCACCATTTCAGAAGGATTAGATTAAGTTGCATCAAGCGAAAAAAACAACAAAGAAGATTTGAAATTACTGGAACTGGTATAAGAACCCTGCAACACATAATCAAAACCTAGAAGGATAGTGCATGACCTTCAACTTTGTGGAAGAAATGGTGAGTGGTCATGAATGGAAATCACCAACACTTGAAGTTGCATGATTTAAAAAAAAACAAGTAAAAATCATATGTGTGGTTAATAGAGCATTTCCATACGTATACAATGTGATGAGAACAGCTGGCCATAAGAAGACCAATGTTAGTCGTTGATTAGAAAAACAAGCAATGGAAAAGGGTCATCTGTTCTGAGACGCGCATGAAGTGATGCATAGTGCACAATGTACAACCCTCTGGAGGCAGTGTTATGATCTGGGGTTACTTCAGTTGATCAGGTGACCTAAATGACAAGGTTATCACATTAGTAGAATTTTCTCTTCGACAGCACAGGCATATTCTAGAGCTAAAATTGTGAAAGCTTGGTTCTGGGAGTATGAGGAATCATTTTCACACATGAACTGCCCACCACATTGTGTGCTGTAATCAAAGCTAAAGATGACTGAACAACATCTTAGAGTGTGTGACTTTGTTTTGGCCAGGCAGTGTATTTCATATTAGTGACAAATTAAAGCATGTGTATGTGTAAAGAACCATTTGGTATTTTTCAGGCTGCCTTACACACCGGATCATTCTCTGAAGTCCTGAATATGGAGAAGTGATGTGACGCATCAGAATCTACAGCCACCGCTGTCTTATCCAGCTGCTGCCCTGCACCACTTATGTGAAGCGGACGTGTCTGAGACACCTAAAAATAACACCATAGGTCAGTATATAATAAAAGAAGAACAAAAAGGAAGTGCATAGAATTATATTCATATCTATAATTTTTACAATAAGTAAAAAGAATTTCATTACATATCATACACTATACATTATATGGACAAAGGTATTTGGCCAAACTTGCAATGTCATTACATTCAAATACATACAGTTGGAGTTATATGGAGTTGGTCCCCCATTTGCAGCCATAACACTGTTCATGGAAGCCTGTCCACAAGATTGGAGTGTTTCTGTGGGAATTCATGCCCATTCATTCTGTAGAGCATTTATGATGTAAGAAACTGATGTTGGACAAGAAGGCCTGGCTCTCCATCTCCATTCCTGTTCATCCAAATGTGCTCGATGGGGCTGAGGTCAGGGTTGTCTTTATGATCCTTGCTTTGTGCACTGGGGCATAATCATGTTGGAATAAAAAGGGCCTTCCCCAAAAAATTGGAGGCATAAGCATCGTCCAAGATGTCTCATTATGCTCAAGCATTACATTTACATTTAGGCATTTGGCAGACGCTCTTATCCAGAGCGACTTACATTTTT
>JAOTQY010000045.1:23993372-24006596 GCA_026413445.1 Dolichallabes microphthalmus
ATATATTTTTTTCTATACATTTTTGAAAGCTTGTGCATCTGCTGATATAATTAGTTGGATGCTTTTTTTTGTTTGTTGTTGTTTGACAATCAAAATACTATAACATGCAAGTTTCTGAAAAATCTTCTTTTAGAACTCCTTCTACACTATGACTTCTTCAATCTTCATGAAATTTGGTTGGACAAAGGGATGCTATAATTTTAAATTGTAATAAATGATTAATTTACTTTTATACACATTGTCAAACTTGCGCAAAAGTTACTTCTGTTACTTCTGTTGTTGATAATGGGTTAAAGTAAATGTATTTGGGACAGTCTTGGTATGAACTTAGCTCTAAGTCTTAAATAGAGCTGTGTCTTTGGGGGCTAAATGATTTAAGATGTTTCATTTGTAGTTAGTATGTCAGTTTTAGGACACATAAAAATTCTTTATGTAAACAATACGTGATCTGTGAATATACGTTTAATCGGATGTATCTTGTCTTCTGTTTCAGCATATATTTAATATTCAATTTGATTTAAATGCTCAGAAAAGCCACATGTGATTTACGTGTAGAATTTTGCACCTGCCGATATGATTAAAAAAATTTGACACATTCAATACAGTTGAAAATGTATGTATCTGGAAAAACCTACTAAATTTTACATTTGTACATGGTGATTCTAACTGTGATCCCCACATGCTTAATGAGCTTTATGTTTGATGTACAATGATTTAAGCTATTTAATTTGCAGACAGTATGTCTCATTAAGCACACTTTTCATATTTCAGGAAATTAGTGCATAGGCATTATGATAACCCTTAAAAGTTGTTTTTATGTCTTATAAACTGTGTTCCTAATTTTAAATAAAATGGAGTGTGACATCTCCAAGGCATTCTAAGAAGAAGTTGTCAGCCTGTGAAAAACAACCAAACCTTGTGAAAATATGTGGCAAAGGATGTTATATGCCTTCGCTGCTAGGATCCTGATAATCACAGCCTACAGCTATGTAAAATTTTGAAGGTCTCTTTCTCAAAAGAATGTCTCTTAGATAAACATTGATGTAGCAGTTCAACCTATCAGTCTTAGATAATCACTCAGCAAGGATTTTCACTGGCCTCTAATGTACTCTACTTTACTTTTTTAATTACACTTTTTATACTTTTATGTTACGGGCACAAGGCAGGGTACACCCTGGACAGGGTGCCAATCCACTGCAGGGCACACACACCACACTCATCATAAATGTAAAAGATGGTCAAAATGACAACAGTGTTAATTATTTATTTAAAAGATTTATTGTAACACCATTCTGCATCAGTGCCTATATGTCTTGTTCCTACAGGTATCATGACAATTAATGGAGCAAATAAACTATTGAAAATTGTGGTGAATTGTATGCTACACTACTGGGAAAATGAAGAAAATCCAGTCCAGTATTAAATGTTGACCATGACAAAACCCTTTTTTTTCTTTTCTTTTTTTAAATTGTTGTCAATAGGTAATATATTATTCATTATAATGATCAAATGCTGATATTGTTCTCCACTGGGAATAAGAATGATTTGATGTCCTGAAACTGTACTCACCTCACACAGGCTGCATTGATGCAGCGTTCAGACTGTACTATCTCGCAGATGTTCCTGTCGATGCTTCATGACTATCCACTTTTATGCAACAATAGATAGGTTGACATTTTGGGTTCATCTATAGAATGGCATGCTTGAATGCATGGATCTGCTGACTCAAAGAGCTGATGTCATCAAAAGTTAATTTATATTCATATACACCTTTCACATTGTTAGAGTAAAACTAAAAAAATGTTGCTTCTACTTCTGACTTAGCAAAAACTCAAAACTTAATTTCTGTAGCAAGATAAGGGGTTTTGCACTGTGCAGTGAGAAAATGTTCACAATCGTAACCCTGTGTATGACCTTTTACAAAGCTGCCAGTGTGTTGGAGTGGTTTCCAGTGCCCATACCCATAATGTTAAAAGCTCTGGTCTGTTGTGCCACACTGACTCCTTTATCAGGCATCACGGGTCAGGTCTAACAGTAGTGTGAATTGAGAGCTCATTAGCAACATGGTGAAGATGCAGCACCATGATCTGTCTGGCCAGATAAGGTCTTCCACTTTTCTGCTGGTTTTCCATGTTAGTTAAACTACCATCTTGATAATATGCCAATCCCACAGAACTTCTGCAAAACAGCATGTTCACAACCGAGAACACTGGACCTAATAGCCAGGCAGGACATAAACCAAAAAAATATGTATCTGTCCACTTCTAGCACTTGCTTGCCTAAACATCAACTTTGCTTGCAATTTTGTGTACAGCTATTAGTCAAGGTGTGCCTCAACGTACACCCATTTCACAGATTTAACAATAATCAATTGAGCAAGAAAGAATGAACGGATCATTATATTTAACATTAGGGGCAAGAACAACTTAATGGAGCCTTTTTATAGGCAGTGTATAGGCTTTTACAGATTAGTGCTAAACAATTACATGAAAAATTTTAATTGATGAGGCAGTAAAGTAAATGAGTAATAATCATAAACAATTAGTCCATTATTAGTTGATTAGTGTATCATTATTTATGACAGGAAGTATGCTAACAAGCTAATCAATGATTCTTAATTAGTTTACTAACCTACTAAAGCATATGTTTGTGCAAATTTATTAAGCTATAGTTTTCAGGCTAGTTGTTAAGTGAGCTAATTGTGAACTACTGGAACTAGGTTAGAGAGGAGATATTTGAAGCCTACATTAAACCAACAGTATGTAACTTTTTCCCCCAAAACCTAATATGGAGAGGTGCTGTCAAAGCCTTCTGTGACCCTGACTCATCAAGCAGCCTGGCAGCAGTGCAGCGATACCTCTATAGGTTTGTCTCTTCTAGCCAATCAAGGAAGGCCAGATTCAGGGGTGAGAGCACATTTGCTGATCAACACATGAACACACTTCAGCTCAACTGCTCTCTTTGCAGAGGTTTCAGATGACACTATGGCTGACTTATAGGCTAGCTCGCTTCTGTATTCTAGTATTACCTGAGTCAGTGTACACAAAAAAGAAGTGCGCGATAAGAAATGTTTTTTTTAAAGAAAAGAAAGAAAAATAATTGGAGGCCAATGGGGATTATTGCATTTATGTCCATTTTTATGACCATTGTAGGACCTCTGGTCAACATCCACATACTTTCATACATTATGGCATTTTGGAAACGCCACCTAGACTAATATGCATGTCTTTGGACTGTGGGAAGAATCCAGAGTTCCAAGGCAGCAGGGCTAAATCACTAAACCGTAATGCCGTCAATATCACTCACTCATTCACTTACTCATCATCTATACTGCTTTATTTTCGCAGGGGGCCTGGAGCCCATTCCAGGAGAGTTAGGGTACAAGGGCAGGTGCACCCTGGATGGGCTGCCAACCCATCACAGGGCACACACACATACAATTCAATAAAAAAAAAAATTTAATTGAATACACACACTCATACACACTTAATCACACTTACTTAAAAAAACTTACTATTTATTAATAAGTCACCAGAATAAATAAACGAACTAATTGACTTATAACTGAGTACTATAAATTATTTTGCTGGTTTATTAAACTGGTTAGGTAAATTATCAACTGTAGTGTCTGCCTGTCACTGCCTGTTCGTGTATTTGTTTTCTGTTGAAGTCTTCCCTCCATATAAAGAAGTTGAGGCAGATTTGTAAGTGGGTGTGTTGGATCGAACTCGGGGTGGAATGCCACCTCTGGTGACTTACAGTAGTGCACTTATTTTTGGATGACACCACGTTAAAGTAAACGAAGCAGAAATCAAGCAGCCATGGTGATTTTGTAATCTTCTAGGCTTGTGTATCGATGCAGTCCAACTTGGTGCAATATCAACGCATCTGAAGTCTCTACATCAATATATGCATAAATAGGTCTCAAAATCAAGCCTTAAACAATTTTGAAGAAGTGCCCGGTGATGGGAAGTAGCTTAACTCGACCGGGCAGGAATTAAATCCATGTTCATTTTCAGGTTTTTTTTGTTTGTTTTTTGAGAGAGAGAGGTTAACGAGTTTGTTTTCTTCTCCAGTCATGGACGCTAGGCTGTGCTCGGTGTCTTTAGTTGAATAGGTCGCAGAGCACTGTAGCGCTCGCTTAAGCCGTTACCTACTAGTAGTGGATATGTGGGTACACAATGTACGAGTGTGCTTTTGATGTAAAACAACTGCGCAAGAGACGGATTAGCGGGCGGGAGAGAAGAGGAGAGAGGGAGAGGAGGGGAGAGCAAAAGAGAGGAGAGAAGAGGAGAGGAGGGGGCGCTGGAGAAGGGGGAACTTGAGTGTCGTACGCAGTTGCACAATGTTCATCTTCACGGCTCCATCAGTGCACGCAAAGCTCACGCAACATCCCTGCGTTCAGCGTTTCGCCTCAGCGCGCGCACTCGTCAGTTAGCTGGAGGATATATACTGGCGTGATAGAAAATATCTCGGTAAGTCCTGCGTCGTTTTATCATATTTTATAAACCGCCTTGGAAATGGTTATTCTAGCTCCTTCTCCGACTTTTTTTTAAGACCTCCGCGTTGTTGTTTTTTTTTTTTTTAATATATATTTTTTAATACGTTCACGTTTAGGCCAGGGGGGAACAGTTACACCGCGGTTAGTTTAGTTTACAACAATTCGACAGGAAATTCTAAACAGTTTGGCTGTTTTATTTCAGCACAGTGTATCTCCTGGAAGCTGAATAATTACAGTAGAGGCGTCCCATCCGTGCATGCCTAGGTAACTTCGGCATTTTTTTTAAATGTTGTGAACACTCACAAGCGTAGTATTTTGCATGACCTAATGCTAAAGTCAGCAGCACCGTTATAGTCAGATAATATCGCTTATTTACTCACTAACACGAACAAACTGCACACGTTATTATATACTGTAGACTAGAAGCTGAGCCGAGTAGCGCGGCTCGACTCTCGTGCACAAGTAGCTCGCGCTGCGTGTTCTTCTCCACCGAGGTGGCGGAAACGCCATTGTAACGTTTGCTGCTAATTAATTACCCCGCGTTTCTCTGGCCCTTCTTCCTCCTCGTCGTGTTGTGTTCTACTTTGTTCTATTTTCGGAACACCAGTTTATATCTAGGTCAGAGAAATAGTGCAGAAACGCCAGTGGTTTTAAGTTCCTCAGACGAGTCGATGGCAATCTCAGTCCCTTTTCAGGAGCAGTTCATGGAGAACTCAATCACTGAGAGGGGGAAAAAGAGCAGACAAGTCTATCACCCTATATATATATCTGTCTGTCCATGTTGCTATTCTTGCATACAGGACGACTGCAATTTAAATATGATGTACACTTATGTCAGCTTTCAGCACTGTGCTCCATGGCAGAGTGATGGTGCCAGAATGAATGTCTATAATTTAGTATCATTTTATTACTATATATATATTGGCCAAGGTATGTATGTGTTCTGAGAAACTATTTCGGGAGTCCAATAAACCCTGCTTTTTATGGCACTGCTATCCTACTGAGGTAATATCTGAAATGTAGTATCTTGCCAAAGGCTGTACGCACTTGACGAAGGAAGGGCATGAGTGTCTCCTTCATGCAAATGAGGACTACTGAAATAGACCTGAAGAGACAAAGTGTGAAAGTGAGTTAAAGAGGATGAGAAAGGCGAAAAGGTGATCGCTTGTTAAGTAAAGACGTGCGCTGGTGGAGATCAGACCAGACGAGAGGGGAAGAAGGGAGGGGAGTGCAACATAGTGGCTTCGAATGACTTCAAGAATGTCTGAGGTCATTTATTTGCCAAAAACATTAACAAAGATGTCAGCATTACTGCCATTAAAGCGAAGGTCTTCTGTCTTTTCTTTAAAAAAAAAAAAAAAGGATGGGTGTCTGCCAGGGACCGTACCTTATTCCAAGTCTTTAATCAGTTCATCTTGGTCTTCAAATGACTATTACTGTACATTCGAATTGTATTTGTCTGGAAATGAACGCCTGTGTTTTTCAAATAACATTGAAACCCACTTAATTACAGGGCTTATGAATACTAAATGGTGAAAATAGTGACTTTTACTGAATAATTCAATGTTACTAGTCAGTTTATCATTATTAGGTTTCAGTTTACAGTTTGCAATGAAGGGAACTGTTTTTGCTATTATGGATAGTAATATAATGGAGAAAGAGAGAGAAAAAGAATTTGGACTCTTAGAAGGGTTAGCAAGCCTGTGGCAAGACCTTGAGAGGAAGGAGGTACAAATAAGATGAACGATTGTGGTAAACTTTGAAAAGCAGGCATAGTTCCCAGTGAGAAAAAAGAGAACCCCTAAAATACCCCTTTTCACTTTCCTCTACAGTGTACGTATGTACACACTGGCTCACACTGCTCTGTGCTGTCTCTGTTTTCCTCAGGCCATTTTTCTTTTTATCTTTCCATTGGGATTATTTTCCTGGCAGAAAAGTATACTCTGATATTCTCAATAAATCAAACACATCTGAATGTTTTCTGCATTGAATTAATATAATGCTTATATATTTTCACTATGGGGAGGTCCTGGATGGTTCAGCTATTAACCAGGTGCTGTTTTATTTATTTATATGCGCACAGTGTTTGGTGTTAGTTAGTGACAGTGCCTTAGAGTGATTCGAAACGTACCATGTCAACTTTGTCGTTCGACACCTCTAACGCAGATCTAGATTGCATGTCCTGGGTTGTATTAATGTGTTCTTTCCCTCAGGCAATAGGCTGAGCCGTGGATTTTATGCTTCCCCTGTGGAAGTTAATGCACTGAGGTCATCATTCAGGATTGTTCTTAGAAATTAGCTCACACAGTGCAGCAAAACACCTGCCTTTTGGAGAGCTAACAACATAGTTTCAGCGGACTTTTCAATGAAGTAGTCAGGGAGAATTTTAGTGATGACTCGGTCACTGGAATTATTATGGGAATGTAGTTTGATGAGACATAAAGTATAATGCTATTGTCTAATGTTTTATACAACCATTAGTTCCAACCTAGCAATCTGATTAGATGAGAGACATTTCATGAGTTGTGATAATGGACAGTAACACTATTGGCACATTTAACTATATGTATTACTCCACATCACAGAGTGTTCTAATACCCGTTAATTACGCTAATTGTTGGTCACAGCATGGACAAAAGTAAGAGCGAGCATACTGAGGAGAGAGCTGCAGGCTGCCGAAAACCACATTCAAAACCAGTCACAGAGGCACTTTCAGGAAGAAAACATAGCCGATAATGCTATGTCATCTTAAACAACACTTTGACTCCTTAATAATTGCTTCTAAGGGCATTTTCACATTGGGGACCTGGGATCGTTTCCGAAAACACTTGACCCCAAGTCTTGCTCATTTTGTTCAGGAGGAACACTATCATGCTAGACTCGGGAACCGTGCCCAATTCCGCTTGAAGAAATGATCTTGGGCACAGTATAGCATACTCGGGCACAGATATGGAAGCCAGTCGTACCAGAGCATAGTAGTAGGTCGCTGTTTAGACACGACATCATCAATGCCATCGGTCTCATCCGAAACCTCAGTGTGCGTGTAGCATGTGCCAATCTTATTCTTTGACCTACACAGCCATAGCTGATAAAGTAAGAATGGCATGCAAGAGCGTCACTCTCTACATTTTTCCCAAAATATCAATAATGTCAGGAATATCACAAAAGTTAACTTGCTTGTTCTCTTCTTCTTTTGTGTTTAATGGTGGCTGACAAAACAAGTAGATGCATACTGCCACCTGCTGTATCAGAGAGTGTAAATAAACGAGTGTACCTGAGAACGGAGAACAAAAAACAATGTGATTGCTGGCTAGCGAGGGAATAGAGAGAGGGATGGCAATCAATCATGTGCATGGTACAAATCAACTGCGCCTAATGTGAAAATTCCCTTAGTCATACCGAAACGCATCTGAAACATCTGTGGTCTACAAAGTTAACTAGCATCTAACACAATGCCAAATTCCAAATCGCTCTTCAAGTGATTTGGAATTTGTACTTCAAGTACATTTTTTGGGATTCAATCCCTGGACCTGGAATTTAACGCAGCAGATATTTTAAAGCGAAATAAGTGGAAATATAAAGGGAAAGTTACTCAGGCTATGATATTGCATATTAATGGACATGTTCTAAAAAGGTGATAAAATTTTCTGTAATTCTATAATAGTGATTAGTATTCCTAATAATTTTGTTTTCTTCACTTCTCTATTCCAGTAGGCCAGGAATATAATGATAGAAGACAGCACTGAGTTGGAGCTTTTACATTTTTGCTTAATAAGCACTTATCTTCATACCTGGACCTGCCATCATCTTAATTAAATAGCTCAATAGCTCTACCCCCCTCCTGCCAGTTTGTTTCTGCACAGAACATCCAAATGGATAAAAGACGGAAGAATGATTTATCTACGCCAGAGAGAGAAAGAGCATGTGAGGAAACAGAGGGTAGAAAAAAAACGAAAAAGACCAAATCAGAAGAACTGGATTTCCTCTCCGAAGGAACTGATGGCCAAGATAAGCAGCTGCAAGATTTAACAATTAGAGAGGCTGACCATTCAGAAGATAATCTGAAAGCAAAGATCACACCTGGAGCAAAACGAACCAAGAAACCCCCGAAGAGCCTTGAGAACTTCATATGCCGACCTTCTGTTCGGGTGTTTCAGAGGCCTGAATCTGTGGGGCAAAGTGTCTGCAAACGAAGAGATGGTATAAGTGCTAAAACTAGACTCTACAGTCAGTTATGTCATCCTGCTCAAAAGAAATGTAACACTGACTCAGTGATAACAAAAGACAATTCAGTGATGACAAATACTGATTCATCAGCACATTCTCCCTCCTCTCACATTCCTTCTAGTATCATGAGTCTTGCTTCAGACACTGCGAGTACAAGGTCATCTAAAAAGGTTGGAGTCATTTTATATTTTATTTATGTCTGAAATAAACTGCTAAAGACCAGAATTAAACAAAAATTGCTTTTTCAGGGTAGAGTAGGAAATGTAATGTAATGTAATAAACATCTCCATGAAAATTATGACATGAAATTATGCACGCGATAGTCTTTTGAAAAAGTTAGATTATCTAGTGTAATCTACATTACAAATGTTTTGTGACTTTGTAACTAAGAGTTAATCTATTTTTGCCTCACCTACTTTCTCTGCCTGTTGTAACTTGACGCTGTTTCATTTTTCTTTCCCTGTCTGTGAACTCTCTTTCGCTCCCCACCTTCTACTGTATGTCACATTTAGTCATTTTTTGTCAGAATTTGATCAGTTGAAATACTGATACTAATGCACGTCCTTCACTCTTGCCCTGTGGTCAGGCATGTTTGGCTTTCCTTCTATATGCCACACTGAAAATTAGTAATTTAATGGATAATAGAAGAAGCCTAGAAAGAAAAAGGACATTTGGATTTCAGGTATATGCAAGAGTAGTCGTGATCTTCTACTTATCATGCATCGTCTGTTTTGACAGGTTCTCCCAAAACAAACTAAGAAGACAGATTTAAAATCAGATATAACACCACAGGAAACCCCACAGTCAACCAACAAACTGTCAGTTTCTCACAAGATAACTCATAATACTCAAATAAAGCAGGCATACTCCTCCAAAAATTCTCCTGATTCAAATTCCACTTCTCAACAGGACTCTAACCCACAAGAGTGCATTAACGTTTCTAATGAGGACAAGACACAGCAAGGTCAAGCGAGTCCAAACTCCAGTTATGGAAATCCAAGTGGAGCTAGTTTACATACTGTGCCATCCAAGCTAACATCCTGCTTTCAGAAAAATGCCTCAAAATGCAACGAAAGCAATTCAGAAATGGCTTCACATTGCAGTATCCGTTTGAACCCAAAGAAGGGTGAGAACTGTGTGGATGATCCCGACAATGCTGATATCAGAGGAGTGACTATTGAAAAGAATAAGCATCAAAATTCATCCATGCAAGAGGCAAGTCCTTGTACAAATGACCTGCCAGAACACCCTATGTCTTTACAGGTAGCTGATTCGCCATGTTCCAGGAAGTGCATTGACACCACATCAGACCTGTCAGAGAACAGCAGAGGAAGCAATGAACAGAATGAAAATAAAGACCTAAATTGGACTTCAGATATAACCATGAAAGCCCCCCAAAATCCTGCTTTTGAGCATAAAACCTATGGCAGCGCAAGTGGATCAGCTAACGATGAGCATGGAAATCAAGTCAAGTTTGGTACAAGTCAAGAGCAAATTAAAGTACATCGTTTGACTGACACTAACAACTCTGTAGGGTCTACAGTAAATCCCAAAGTATCTCCTGCTCCAGTAAAATCTCTGACAGATGACTTATCCTCAAACAGCAAGCAGGACAAAAAAATGTCAAAGAAACAACCCGTAAGAAATCTTCGTAGCAATAGATTTGCAAACATGACCAGTGAATTTAATCACAGCCCTGTTTCCTGCAAAGTACCACACAGTGCTTTACAAAATGAATCTCAGTTTAATAGTTTTTCAAAATCATTGTCCTCACCTCAGTGTGAACAACATTCAGATGAACAACCTTCCAAATCAAAACCCTCTCAAAACTCAAAAAATCGCTATTCAGAAATTTCATCTCTAAATAATCCACCATCTCGGAAAAGAGGTAGACCAAAAACAAACAAATCAACAGTGCAGTTTCAGGCAAACAGTTCTCAAGTGTCAGTTGTTAATCCTCCAAATGATCAAAACACAGAAGATATAGAGCCGGAACATGATACGAATCAGACAAGGCCTATGGCAAAAAAACGTGGGCGCCCTAAACAGTCTTTTTCTATCCAAGCACAGGAAAGTCTGCCAGAATTAATCTCTAAGAAACAGGGCTCTAGGGACCTTAATATTACTCCCAAAGACAAAGCAAGAAACATTCAAAAGTGCAAGAAAAGCAAAAGGGTAATAATGAAGACAATCATTGGAAAGATCAATAAGATGAAAGTGAAAAGGAAAGATCAAGTGCTCACACAGATTCTGCTGGGACAGAAGCAATGTGATGATAAAGAAATGTCTCATGAAGGCACAGAAAGAGATGCATGCAGTCCGGAGTCTACTGCAACACACTCCTTATCTTCTCTTGTATCATCTTTCGGGGGTAAGCTTGGCTCTCAAATTAACGTCAGCAAAAGAGGAACTATCTACATGGGAAAGAGGAGAGGTCGCAAACCAAAATGTTTCACAACCTCCAATGTTTCTTCCCAGAAATCTCCGCAGGTGTTTCCAGACAATCCACAGTTTTCTCCCACGTCTACTTTTGCACAGCAATCATCAGGTACGCAAAACGTTCCTGTATCAGGCTCCTCTAGCACACTTCAAAACATTGCAGCATCTATATCATCTGGGAGAAGCTCACAACTACATTTTAATACCCCCAAAATCAAAGCAACTTCTTTTAAACAGCTCAGTGAAAATTCTCAGGCTCAGTGTGAAATAACATTGACGTGTAACAGTGGGGATGGAGTTAATGATAACGCCATATCAGACAGGGGTGAAAGGAATAACAGGCTGGATGAAGGCATGGGATTTTGTTCAGCATCAGCCACGGGCTCTGTATTCACAATGTCTGGTGTTTCTGGGAGTAATTCCTTTCATGGTAGGCCAAAGGCTTTTTCTTCCTTGCCTTCAGAGCGCTTTTTTTCTCCACATTTGCCATTAGGCTCTGGTAGGCCACAAGATTCCAGTCCCTCGTTAACATTTACAGACCAAGAGGCACACAAGTTTAAATGCCATCGGAAGGGCCATCACTGCCTAAGTCGAGAAAAGCTTAGAAGACATAAATATAAATGCAAGAAGAAGTATATGCAACTCAAGGCCAAATGCCAAGACCCTGACTTTCTCGCAGATATTGATGACTTAGTTGTCAGACTGAGCAAGATCCGTATTGTGCAACGCATCACCCGGACAAAGCTTGGAGATGACGTTAATGCATCTGGAAGAAAGACTGTAAAGGGCAAATGTCAATCCTATGATCTTCAACAGTGCCTACAAGAAAAAGTTCATCCCCCTGCCATGTTTCAAATTAACCTTAGTGGGTACTATTCACCACATTCTGCCCTGTCTTGTGAACCTCTTCATTATGTCAGAATGGCAAATATGAGAAGGAAGCATGGTTGCGCCACTGAACCGAGCGAACAAATTGTTTCACACTTCCCCATGATGCACAAACTTGGATACCCGTACCCAGGTGGTGGATTTATCCACCCATCCTACAAAGTACCATTTACAACCGCCTCGCTTGGGTTCGGCCTCTGTCGAGGATACCCATCCGGTGCCACGTTATATCCACTCCCTTTTCCACCATCATATCTGCACCACTATCCTAAGAACCCAATTATAAGCCCGTCTAAGTTCCACAAGAAGAGGACCAAGTTCCCAAGGCAAGACTCTGCAGTTTGGGGACAGAACACATTTGGGACATATCCTAGGATGTCCCCGCACTCCTCCTGTGACTGCTTCAATCCAGAGAGTGGGCAAAGACAGAAACAGAAAGAGAAAGGCAAAGGAAGGCGGGATAAACATAGCATGATGACAGAAAGACAGCATGGAAATGATGCATGTTTTCGGCTTAATAATTTCACAAAAGACAATGAAAATTCAGGAAGCTGTTCATTTAACTTGCCTTCCCCCTCTTCGATTTTCTCACAAGTCCAACAGAAAGACAAAACCTTTCCTTTTACACATTTAACTACATCAAACCTGGTACAAGGAGGAGAAATGGGATGGTCAGACCATCAGCCAGCGTTTGGTCTTGGCAGCAAAAACCCAAACCAGCCCTCTGAAACACTTGAAATAAATTCTGTGGGTTTTGAGAATACCTCAAAAGGTCCAGAGACTGATGGGAACCCAGTAGCAGCTCAGCAGTTACACAGAAGAGCGCAGCCTTTCTTAAAACATCCTACGCTCATTGGTGGGACACCAGGTCACAAAAGGATCACCAAGTCAAGAAGGAGTGAAGAAGTGACTGGGCTCTCAGATGTTCTGAAGGACCAGGCTAAGACATCTGTGCAAGAGTTATCTTTGGGGGACAAGAGAGCACCAGGTAAGAAGGTGGACATATCTGATTGTCATTATTACAATTTTTATTTCTTTGTGGATTAAGTATATTTTTTGTTTTTGTCTTTATTACACATTATTACACAGGGGGGGCACTGGTGGCTCAGTGGTAAGGTGTTTCGCCTGCCATGCGGAAGGCCTGGGTTCGATTCCAGCCAGTGCCCAAA